>VMDO01002895.1:99102-155938 GCA_007922755.1 Pedetes capensis | reverse complement strand
AGACCACTACAGGAAAAGTTTCTATCTTAAACAGAAATGGAACCCAAGGACATATAGAAAAATACTATATAGTAAAAGATAGAGAAGACTTGGATGGGAAACTTAGATAGGAAGGGGGGAGGGGGGAAACATAGAGGAGGGTAAGGGGTAACCTATATGAATAATGCTTATCAAATTGCATATGTGAAAATTGTCACAATGAAAAGCATGTCAAAATGAATCACATGATGTACATTAAAAATTTCTAATAAAAAAAAAAAAGAAAAGAAAACCCTATGAGGGTCACTATGAATCTGGCATAACTTGATAGCACCTAACAACAATAACATCTTGACACAGGGTCTTGCTAAATTACACAGGCTGCCTCTGACCTCAAACCTACGATCCCCCTGTGATCCTGAGTTGCTGGGATTTCAGGCATGTGCCACAGCACCTGGCTCTATTTAATTTCTTAATAATTCATGGGCTATTTGCACAATAATATTCTGGGTAGGATGACAAGACATTGGTAACTGGGGTTATTCTTGTCAAGAGGACCTAATAACAGGGATTAAGGGACTTGCACTTTACATTTAAGATCTACCTGTGCAGGTTAACTTTTGTGTCATGGGTGTTTTTACTTTTAAAAAAGAATAATTTTGGCAGACAAAAAACACCCTTCTGCTCTTCTCTCTTTGCTCTTTCTCTTAGGAGGCCACACACAGGCTTCCCCTTTGCAGTGGTTCCATGTAAGCTGCACCTTCTCTCTGCCTGCCATCTCTATCCAAGGAACTTTTCCTTCTAAAAAGCTGAACTTTTCTTCTTCTTTCTCTGGCTTTACCTTCCCCCGAGGAATAGAAAAATCCTAATGCCAACTCATTCAGAGAATGGAAAGGAATTCCGAGTTCCTTTCTAGGTTTAGCTAAACTTCTCCAGGTGCCTCAGTTTACCCCAAGAATTATTCCTTATAGGTGTACTATCTTTTACAATTAATTGTCTTTATTCTCTACTGAAAAAAAAATGTGCTAAAGAAGGAGCCTCGTTTTGTCATTTATTTTGGATGTTAAATTCAATTTATAATCAAATATTTATGAACACTTACGAGGTATCATGCTAAGACCTTTGAGTAATCCAGGGGATAACTTGAGCTTTGTCCTCCACCCTCAAAGAGTTAACAATTATAGACTGACAACAAAAGGCACATATGGTAAGCACAAAGCAAGAAGCACAGGCAATAAGCTTTATGGGAATTCAGAGAGGTGATGAGTTCTGGCTATATTGCATGGATTTAAGAGCTATGAGGAAGAAAAAGTTAGCACCAAGGAGAGATGACAGAAATGGTACAAAATTATATAAACTGAGGAAAAAGATGTGCCACAGAAGGGATCTTTCCTGTGGAGAGGGAGGGGCTGATTCTTCTCAAGGGGACAGCAGTAGTTTTGTTAGAACACTTTGTCAGTAGGAGGCATCCCTTCACCAATCCTTTCCTGAGCCTATCCAGTCCTGCATGTCTCCAGAGAAAATGCTGCTATAATTAACTTCGGAATGGCTTTCTGTTGCAGGGTAACTGGAAGGAGGTCCACCATCTACAGGACAATCTTGTCTATGCATGAAGGAAGGTGACTCCTCCTAGTTCAACAGATGTTGTTGTTGTTGTTAGGTGCTGTCCAGAGGTGAAAGTTAACTTGGTAGTTGAAGCCAAAGAGCCCCAGAGATTTTTGGCTTATGGTAAGGAGAGAAGCAGGCATTCCAGGCTAGGAGAAAGTGTGAACAAAAGAAAAAACAAAGTTGATTGGAGATTCAGTTTCTAAGCTTGACTGAACAGAAGAAGAGGTATCTGTTGGAACAGTAGAATATTCTCTGTGAAGAAATTTTGGAACCACACATAATGACAAACATTGACTATCACCTGATGATTTGGCACTGAATTCTGTAGAAAGTGGAAAAAAGTTTGGCAGTTTATAAAGCATGCTAATGTTTGGGGGCTACAAAAAAACAAAACAGGATAGAAAGAATAAGATATCTCTTTAAGGATATAGAATAAATGACCTGAGTTTCCTTTAGATAAGTCTTTGGGTGGCCAAAGGACAAAGGGGACAGTTTTAACTCTTTTCTTTTAAGCCTTTATCCATATGAATGAATCCATATGAATTACTTATTTTAAAAATTACAGTTTAACTTTGGATAGGTGTAATAGCATATGTCTGTGGTCCCAAGCTACTTGGGAGGCAGAAGCAGGAAGATCATAAGTTTAGGGACAGCCTGGGCTATATAGGAGAATCCTATCTCAAAAAGGACAAAACAAAACAAACAAAAACCCCCAAACTTTGCCAACTAACAAAGAAAGACTATGTTTTAAAGTGTTCTATGTATGTATGCCCTGCAGCTGTACCACTGTGGTATCTGATCCCGTCAGATCTTGGAAGCTAAGCAGGGTCAGACCTGGTTAGTACTTGGATGGGAGACCACATGGGAACACCAGATACTGAAGGCTTGGGAAAAGGACCCAGCAACTCACTCCCAAAAATCAATCCACCATTGAAAACCTTATGAACAGCAGAGAAGCACTGACAATAGTGTTTTGCCTGTTGTCACTGACTCCACAGCACCTAACAACAAAAACATGTATGTATAGGCTGAGCCTACCAACAAATGGGCTTTGTGTAGCATAAACAGAGGGATCTTAGGTACCACGTGGTCTCAGGTTATGTGCAGGCTGTGCAGCAGTTGTTTGAGAATGCCAGTGCTAGGGCCTGGCTGCAGTTTTTTAGAAATTAGATTCATAGAACTGATGAAAGAGAACTCTTCATCCATAACAGGGTAGATGGGGCCACAGAACCCTCCACAGGAAAGAGGGTGCCTTTGTTTTAGGTCAGTCTGTGGCCAGAAAGTTCAGGGACCATTCAGTAGACAATTCTTTGGTCTCTCTCCAACTCAGTAATTTTTTTTAAATGAATAGCTCTTTGTAGAAAACTACATTTTTATGAAAATGTAAAGGAAATAGTAATTTTATTTAAAATAGGAAAAGATAGCCCAAGCACTTCTTATTTATTCTAGCAACATAGTTAGAAATACCCAAAGTGTTAATATTTATTTATTTATTAATCTATTTAGTTTAATCTCTCTTTATTAGTAAATGAGGATGGGGTACAGAGTAATGCAGCATTGGATTTTTCCATTATGCATCCTTTACATCACTTCTGGCAATACTTTTATCAACCCACAGTCTCTGGACACTTATGGCTAATATGCAGTAAAACTCAAATGAATATTTGGGTTATATTCCCGTATTTTTCCAATGTACTCATGTAGTTGCATTGTTAACATTGAGATTATCCTCTCCCCCTTTATCCCTATACACTGGCTCTCCTCCCTATCCTATCTTCCACAATCTTCCCTTCCCTCTGCTAGTTCCCTCCCTCCTTCTTTCTACTCTTTATATTGTTCCTTCTTTGCTAAGTTTAATTGTGCATTTCTTACATATCAACTTATGTATAGGATTTTTCTTCCTTTAAGATTCAGCTCCCACATATGAGTGAGAACATATGGTATTTCTCTTTTTAAGCTTGTGTTTGTTCACTTAAGATGATGTTCCATCAATTTTGCTGCAAATGACATTATTTCATTTTTTGTAGCTATGTAGTATTCCATTGTGTATATGTACCATAATTTTTAACAATTCCTCTGTTGATGGGCACCTTGGTTGGTTCCATAGCCTTGCTGTTGTGAAAAGTCCTGCATTGAATATGGAGATGCAGTTGTCTCTGTGATACAATGACTTGTCTCCCTTTGGGTATATTCCCAGTTGTGGTAGAGCTGGGCCACATGGCAGTTCTATTTTTGTTTTCTGAGGTATCTTCATATTGATTTCCAAAGTGGTTGAGCCAATTTACAGTCCCACCAACAATGTAAGAGAGTTCCTTTTTCACCACAACCTCACCAGCATTTGCTATTATTTGTTTTGTTGATCTTGGCCATTCTTACTGGTGTAAGGTAGAATCTCAGAGTTGTTTTGATTTGCATTTCCCTAATGACTAGGGATATTCAGCATTTTTTCATGTGCTTCATAGCCTTATGAACTTCTTTATTTGAGAACTGTCTATTCAGTTCCTTTGCCCATTTGTGTATTGGATTATTTGTTGTCTTGGGATTTTCTTCCTTGAGTTCTTTGTAAATTCTAGAAATTAGTCCTATGTCAGATGTGTACGATGAGCAGAACAGTGGGCTCTTCCTTAACTCTATTGAGTGTTTTCTTTGCTGTGCAGAAGCTTTTTAATTTCAGGTAATCACATATGCCTATTCTTCGTACAATTTCCTGAGCAATTGGAGTCTTATTAAGGACATATTTTCCTATGCCTATGTGTTAGATCATGTTGCCTTTTCTTCTAGTAATTTTAAGGTTTCTGGTTTTATGTCGAGGTCTTTTATCCATTTTCAATTAATTCTTCTGCAGATTGAGAGGTGTGGGTCTGTTTTCATTTTTATGCAGGTGGAAATCTAAGTTTCCCAACATCATTGCTGAAGAGGCTATCTTTTCTCCAATTTGTGTACTTAGCTCATTTGTCAAAGATCAAGTGGCTATAGGTGGGGTGGGTGTATCTCTGGGTCTTCAATTCTGTTCCATTGTTCTTCAGGCCTATTTTTGTGCCTTTACCAAGCTTTTTGTGCTACTGTAGCCCTGTAGTATAGTTTAAAGTCAGAGATTATTGTGCCACCTGCACTGGTTTTGCAGCTTAAGGTTGTCTTGGCTATATGTGGTCTTTTGTGTTTCCATATGAACTTTTGGATTTTTTTTCTAGTTTTGCAAAGTCTGTCTTTAGAATTCTAAGAGGAATTGCATTAAATATATAAATTGCTTTTGGTAGTATAGCCATTTTTACAATATTGATTCTCCCAATCCATGAGCAGGGAAAGTCCTTCCACCTTCTAGCATCCTCTGCAATTTCTTTCTTTAATGTGTTAATATTTGTAATACAGAAGGTTGGAAATAACTTTCAGGTTGTATAGGAGGTGAATTGACTTAAGGCATCATTGGGCTAGGTAAGAAATACCTAGAGGTCTGTTTTTCACTCAGATTGTAGCCTGATGCCAATTGGTCATCTTTCATTTGGTGGTGGTTCCAGGATCCATATTGCAGCCATTTGGAACATGTGGCTTCCAGTGTCACTACAGCAGCAGAAGAGAGGGCTGGGGAATAGCACATTGTGTCTTGAAGGGTTAGGCCAGTCATTGCCACCCATAGTCCACTGACGGGACCCCAGTCACATGGCCCCAAGTGAGTTGGATGGGAATCTGGAAAGTGAGAACATTCTGTGTGCCCAAGAAGAGGAAATAGTAGGCAGAATAAGTGAACATATTGTCTAGACATAGAGGGAACTTTGCTGATAAATTGTGATAGACCTTTATATGCAACATCATTTGTTTTTGTTAGGTGCTGTGGAGTTGGGTCCAACTCATAGTGACCCTCATACAGTTTTCAATGGCTGATTGCTTCAGGATTGCTTTGGGAGTGGATTGCCATGTCCTTCTCCCATTTTTTGCTGTACTGGGGATCGAAACTGGGTCCTCAGAGTACAGAGCATTGCTCTATCCATTGAGCTAAATCCCAGCCCACAACATCATTTGTTGTTGTTGTTGTTGTTGTTGTTGTTGTTGTTAGGCGACATCAAGTTGTTGTCTGACTCATAGCCGACCCTACATACAACAGATGAAACAGTATTGTTAGCGCTTCTCTGCTATTCATAGGGTTTTCAATGGCTGATTGTTTTGAGGGGAGTGTGTTGCTGGTGCTGTAGACTTCTCCCAAGTCTACAGCACCTGGTGTTCCCAGGCGGTCTTCCATCCAAGTACTAACCAGGCCCAACCCTGCTTAGCTTCCAAGATCTGACTGGATCGGATACCACAGTCGTATAGCTACAAGCAAAATTAGGCTTTTGAAGAGTATTTAATGACAGGAAAATGCCAATGATAAGTGAAACAAGCAAGATATAGACTCTTATTCTAATTTTGGAAAAAATTATAGTTGTATATGTGTGCTTATAAATATAGACTAGAAGGGAATATAAAATGTTATTTATTATTATCTCTAAATGGTACCTAACAACAACAATAACTAAATGGTAGGGTTATATGCTATTTTTATTTTTTGTAATTGATAAGAAATTACTAAATTTTCATCAGTGATCACATATTTCTTTGAAAAAGAATTACTTTTAATATGACACAAAATTCTTTTGAAAAATGTAAAAGAACTCCTCAGCTCTTTTGAAATCAGAGCTGACACTTAAAATTATTTGAGTGGAAGATAAAAGTTGCTATAGTCTATGAACTTGAAGTTAGATCAATAAACTTTTTAATCAGTAGAGGGCAGCTCTTGGCTTCAGTGCTTATTTTTCTGCAGAGCATAACTGTAAGCCAGAGTCACTGTTTTATACATTAGGTGTGGTCAGAATCACATATTAGATTTATTTCTTGGGAAGGAGAAGCCAAGGCTGAAACCTGTTTTTCTCAGTGGCAAGACTTACTGAACACTATACACTTTGCCCAACAAAGCAAATAAGCAACAGGTCTGCCTCTGCAGGAGGTCCTAATTGAAATCAGATGAAACTAACCTACGTACAGGTTCAACCACAGAACTATGGAAACCCTGGGCAGTCACACAGTAAATGCACACTATCTTCAAGAAGACAATCATGTTTTGTGTGGAAGAGAAGTAAGGACCAGTCTCAGATAGTGCAGTAGGAAAGGACTATTTCATGGCTCTGCAGAGCCATGTTTCATTTATAGCCAAAGACTTCGTGGATTAAAAATAAATGTCATTTAAAAATGTCCATACGGGGCAAAGAATAGTGACAGAATCTGAACAAACTATAGTCAGCTGTATTTATTTATTTATTTATTTTGGTGGTACTTGGGGGTTGAACTCAGGATCTCACACATACTTTGCAAGTGCTCTAACACTGGGCTGCACCCTCAGCCCCCTTTTTATTTAATTTTTATTTTGAGACAGGGTCTTGCTAAACTATGCAGGCTGTCTCTGGCCTTGAATTTGCAGTCTTCCTCTCTCAGCCACCTGAGTCACGGGAATTGAAAGCATGCACTATTCTACCTGGCTCAGTCAACTAATTAAAAACGAGCATTTGCTCAATATGTATTTTTTTAAATCCATTGTATTGGAATATTTTACAAAATTGATCATGTCCAATGTTGGTGAGGGCATAGAGCAACAGTTAATACTCAAATGCTGCTGGTGAGAGTATAAATTAGTTTTTCTACTACCAAAACTTTAAATGTGTATATCTACTTTGATGGAAAAATTAGGTATCTTAGAAGCTCCTTTGGCCCAAGGCAACTTGCTCAACAAAGATAATCTGGGCAGGGAAGGAAGGACTCCTTGTCCTGCTGTGCACTTAACCTGCACATATAACTTAATCCACAAGATATAAACATCTTTCTTCAGCTAGCACGGACTCGTCCAAAGAGGCTTGCTTCATGGCAAAGTGGGATATATATATATATATATATATATATATGAGAAAGAGACAGGAGAGAGGAAGAGAGAGAGAGAGAGAGAGAGAGAGAGAGAGAGAGACAGAGGAGCCATGAGTCAGAGGTGCATGAACCCTAAAGAACCCTGGTTTTGTTGTAGGTGCCATTGAGCCAGTATCCGACTCATAGCAACCCTAAGTACAACAGGCCAAACACTATTGTTAGTGCTTCTCTGATTTTCATAGGGTTTTCAATGGCCAATTAGTTTTTGGGCGTGGGTTGCCAGGTCCTTTTCCCAAGCCTACAGCACCTGGTGTTACCAGGCAGTCTCCCATCCAAGTACTAACCAGGCCTGACCCTGCTTACCTTCCAGGATCTGATGGTATCTGACACCACAGTGGTGTGGCTGCAGGCCAAAGAGCCCTCTAGCGGCTGCTTTTGAGAAAACAGCCCACTTGAGGAATTCGCTTCTAGCCTGATATTGTTCCTTGTTTGGTGCCATCAAGTCAGGTCCAGCTCATGGAAACCCTATATACAACAGAATGAAACACTTCTCAACATTGTGCCATAGCCAGTACTATTCTGGTATTCATAGGGTTTTCAATGGTGGATTGTTTCAGGAGTGGATAGCCAGGTCATTTTCCCTAGACTGCAGCACCCAGTATTCCAAAAGATCTCCCATCAAAGAACTAACCAGACTGACCCTGCTTAACTTCTGAGATCACGTGTGATCAGATGCTATGGTTATGGATAGATAGATAGATAGATAGCCGAACATTGTTGTTGTTGTTAGGTGCCGTCGAGTCGGTATCCGACTCATAGCGATCCTCATAGGGTTTTTAATGGCTGACTGTTTCAGGCTTGCCTTGGGAGTGGATTGCCAGGCCCTTCTCCCATTTTTGTGGTGCTGGGAATTGAACTCAGGACCTCAGAGACTGCAGCGCAGCGCTCTACCAACTGAGCTAAATCCCAGCCCCAGCCTAACACTAGAAGGCATTAATTATTGACCACCACTCCAGTGTCTGAGACTGGCCAATCTAGCCTCTGGCTTGACTTTGCCCAAGATGAGCATTCTCTTGGCGGGGTGGGGGTCAGTCCCAAATTCTTTTCCAGTCATTGTTAAAGAAATATTTTTTCCTCTGATACTTGCTAAAGGGTGGTAAAGAAAACTTTACTCAGGATCATTAAGCTAGGTATTGAGATCAGAGCAACGGCACTTTGCAGTTGGGGAGAGAGACTGGGTTCAACTTCTAATATAGCAGAGACAAGTGGAAATTTATAGGCAAGATGCAGGGTGGCCATGAGTGGAATGACAAATCACCAAGAGGAAACATCACAAGATACTGGCTAAACTGACTTGAGAGAAGTTTTGCAGCATACGGGACTATGTGATCAGACATCACCTGGGGGACAGTGGAGGATGAGGAACCTGATCAGATGTCCAGCGTGTCAGGTATCAAGAGTGTTTTGGGTTTTTTGTTTACGTGATTGGGTTTTTGTTGTTGTTGTTGTTGTTTGTTTGTTTTGTTTGTTTGCTAAACTAACTTTGCCAGTTCTTTGCTAAAACTGGATTTTATAGGGAAGTACATGAATGTGTCCAGGAGAAGGTTCAGGAGCCTGACTAAAGTCTGGCAGAGCAAAGAATCTGTCACTGCACCAATGCAGGTCACCAGGGTCCCTGGCCAAATCCTCACAGATGGGGCTGTGTGTGGATCAATATCACCCTCCTCCATATAGCTCAAAAGACACACTGCAAATTAACTTTGTAAATGATCTTGAGTTATGCAAGACTGAGCAAGTAAGGAAAATGTTACACAGCTAGGAAAGAATGGGAGAGCAGAAAAGGACCTTTGTAGAGTGCTTACTGTGTGCCAGAGATCAGGGCTGCTGTAAGTGCTCTGTCAAGTACTGGGTCACCCACCAACTCCGAGGTGCCTCTATGCTCATGAGCAGCAAGGAGGTGTACGGGGCTTGACAGAGGGACAGTCTTCATGGGAAGCCCTGTTTGCCCATGTGTGCAGCTTCCTGCTGAGACACACAACTTACCCACGGGGCACCTTAGTGAAATGAACCAACCATAAGCTGTATCAGTAGCCCTGAGTTTTAGCAATGACTAAGGCACCCGGTGTGGGCTGGGATTTAGCTCAGTGGGTAGAGCGCTGCTCTGCAGTCTCTGAGGTCCCGAGTTCAATTCCCAGCACCACAGAATGGGAGAAGGACGTGGCAATCCACTCCCAAGGCAATCCTGATACAGTCAGCCATTGAAAACCCCATAAGGGTCGCTGTGAGTCGGACTCGACTTGACGGCACCTGACAACAACAACAACAAGGCACCCGGTGAGGAGGAAGAATGAAGGCTGAAATCTAGCCCTTGCTCCTCTGGCCAAGCTCTGAGCCTGTGCCAGTCTGGAAGGTTCATCTTTGTGTAATAAGTACTCAGGTATAGTAAGTGCTAACGGTCCTGTAAGTATGTTGTGTCATCTTCTAGTGACCTCATGAGGTAGGCGAAAGAGGAGGTACTGTGAAACTAATGGCAGAGACTTTCCCAAGATCCAGCCAGCGGCCCAATGGCAGGTATACATGGTCATATTTTCTCCCAAAATTTGAAAAAGTAGGATAATTTACTTGTATCAATATACTAATATAAGAATATATATATGTTTATGTAAAATCATTGTCATAGCAATGTGTAGAGACAAGTACAATTATTATCCTCATGTTATAACTGAGGCACAGGAAGGCTAAGTAGCATCACTGTTAAGTGGTAGAGCTTGGATTTGTTGCAAGCCAGCTGACCCTGGTGCCAGATCATGGAGAGTGTGTACGTTATTCTAAGGAGACAAAGTTTCCAGGAGTGTCCTGGCAGGTGCTATTCCTTGTCCTAAAGCCACCATATGCCATGAACTATAAGAAATATCTTTAGATATTGTTCTGTCCAGAAGAGACTAATAATAGGCAGAGAACAAATTGTGGAAGTTGTACCAGAAGGATGCAGTGGTCCTTATGAAGCCAGACCTGGATTGTGTGGCAGCTGAACCACACAGCCATTGTTACTAAAGACAGTAATGTGCCTTGTCACCATTGTATCATTTAAGATACAGTCTTTTGAGGAGGAAAATAACTTTTTCCCTCCCTTCCAAAGTTCAATATTTGGGAGACTGTGAATAAAACTAACAAAAGAGAGATCAGAAGCAGAAAAGGCATGTCATTTTTAAATTAATACATGCACAGGAGTTCACAGGAAAAAGTGAAACTCAAAGAAATGGTTAGACTCAAAGGTTTATAGATCATTGTAACAAGGCAAGGTTTGGGCTCTGGGGGATGATAAGCTATGGGGAAGTGACTAGGAAATACATGGGGGAAACTGATGGAAGATAAGAGCTATTTTTATAAGGTTTGTTTGTATAGATTCATGCTGGTGCCAATTTTCCATGTCTGGTGATAAGAGTGGCTCTCTTCTTCCTGGTACAGGGGAGGGTGACACCTTCACAAAGAGAAATTTATGCCTTGCTTTTAAACATACAAAGGAAGGGCAGAAAATTCTTCCTGCAGCCATTGATTTTCACTTGTTTTCAACTCACAATAATCTTTTTTGCCTAATATGTGCAAAACCCTGGGCTCTATTTTCAGCATGACAAGAAAACAAAAAATCCTTATGTAAAAGTGGCATATTTCAAGGTGGCATTACCTGATCCCCTTGAAGTCTAAACCAAAACACTATGGCTCACCTAAAACCTAAGTTCATCTTCCTCTTATGTTAGCAATGTGGAGGTCAGAGTTCTGGGGCAGTTGAGCAGCTCCAACATGCTCAACATATGGCTTCCCCTCTCTCCAGGCAGAAGCAAAGGGAGAGCTGTGAGAGTCTTTTTTGTTGAGAACTAATCACATGGTCATATGTAGTTGTGTGAGAAACTGCTATGGTTTATAAACAGCTTAAGTGTGTCCATCAAAGGCTTTTGTGCTGGTCCCTAGTGGGGCAGCTGGTCTCCATCGGGGAGTGGCAAAACACTTAGGAGGTAGGGCTTAGTACAAGGTAGTTAGGTCATGAGAGTGCCACCACAGGAAGGATTTAATGTTCTCACCAGACTTTGTGTAGTTCTCACAAGGGTGGTTGTTATAAAAAGACCAAGCCTAGCCCCCAAATCTCTTTTGATTTCTAGTTATCATGTGATTGTTCTCTCCTGTACACATGTCCTCCTCCCATGATGACATCTGCCATCTTGTGAAATAGCCAGAAGGCTCTCACCAGAGGTTGGACAGATGGGACTGCCGGATCTTGGACTTTTAGCCTTCAAAACTGTGAACTAAACAAATCTCTTTTCTTTATAGATTACATAGTCTCAGGTATTTTGTTATAGAAGTAGACACTGGACTGGTTCAGAAGCCAAGTTATTAGTTTCTAAGTGGGTTCAGATAAAACATGGAGGTTCTTTTGATAAAAGACAGAAGGAAAGATGGGTATTGTGAGATTACTGGTACCATCTACAATGTCATAAAGCTGAGATTGGTTTGAATTAGAAAGTGGTGAGGCCTGATAACTGTAAGTGCAATGTGAGAATTAACATGAATTATAAGACAAAGAAGATGAGCAACAGAAGTAGACCTCACCTGAGTAATTAGATATGGGCTGTATGGAGCAAGGAAACAAGTGGAGCACAGAGAAAGCAGTTTCAGGAACTTTTGTGTGCTGTGGGCTATGGCAATCCAACAGCAAGAAAATGCAAAGAGTATCTGAGAGTCATTTTTGTGTACTCCCAGGAAGATGTGGGAGACTAAAGAAGAAGATGGCTAGGTTCAAGGAATGAGTTAATGAAAAGAAATATCAAAGAGGAGAGAAAGTGAACTTGTTTCTAGTAGGTCTCTGATAGGCAGAGTTCACCAATCCCCTATGGATGAGTGATACATCTTTATACAAGGGCACTTGAGTGATAACAACATCCTTCTCCTTTCTTAACCGAGGTTCTAGAAGAGTAGGACTCTTCTAGACTCCCTAGGACTCTCTATCTTGTCTCTACCTTCTCATCACTTCTCTGTTCCAGTGAAGCAGCTTCTTTCTTGGTCTCCAGGGACATCACAAATGCCCAACTCAGTAGATACTTTTCATTCTTACCCGGCATTCCTCTGCATCATTTAACTCAAATAATTAGCCATTTGGTCTTCTTCATATTGCTTCTTATCATTATGTCTATGACATCAAGTTCTCCTGATTTTCTCCAGCTTTGTTTTCTCATTTTCTTCCCTAAATTCCTCTTTTTCTACCTATTCAGTGGCATGTTAGGAAGAGTAGATTGGCCCACTCAAGTTGATCCCAACCTCCTCCTAGTTTTCAGAAGCTGGAAAGCTAAGAAGCTACACATCTCAAACTCCCTTACATATAATGTCCCAAGTAGGATTTAGATTTTGCATATATATATATATATTTGAGTCAGGTTCTTGCTAAGTTATGCATATTGCCTCTGGCCTCAAACTTGCAATTCTTCTGCATTCACCTCCCAAGCCACTGGGATTATAAGCATGTACCACCACATCTGGCCTCAATATTATATTTTAAGTAAGCATGATGTATGTTGATTTTGTATCCTGCAACTTTACTGAGTTTGTTTATTAGTTCTAACACTTTTTATTGGGGTCTTCAGGGTATATTTTTTAATATATAAGATCATGTCATCTAAAATAGGATAATTCTACTTCTTCCTTTCTAACTTAAATGTGTTTTATTTCTCTCTCTTGCCTAATTTCCCCATGAGGACCTCTAGGATTTTTTCTAGTTTAGTTTATATTTTTTAAAAAAGCAATGTCAAATAGAAGTGATGAGACTAGACATCCTTATCTTTTTGCTGATCTTAAAGGAAATGTTAGGTTTTCACCATTGAGTATGGTGTTCTCTGTGAGCTCATCATATATTGCCTTTATTATGTTGTGGTACATTACATCTATACCTAATTTTCTGAGAGTTCTTTTATTGTGAAAGGATGTTGAAATTTGTTGAATTTATTTTCTGCATATTCTGAGACAATTCTATGACTTTTATCCTTCATTCTATTAATGTGCTGTATTATAATTATTAATCTGAGTATGTTACATCCTGGATGTATCTTACATCCTGGGGATAACTCGTACTCGTTAATGATATGTGATTATTTAAAGGTGTTATTGTGCAGGGATGGGGCATAGAAAGAAAGGGAAGAGACAGGACTCTGAGACTGCTTGGATCGAGGCTTATCTAGCCCACCTCAAGTCCTGAGGTGCACCCAGGACTCTTTAATGACTCACTGTGGCACACCTGGCTTGAGTCCATGAGGCTGAGACCAAATGGCTACAACCATCCCTAACTGCTCACCGTTGGCACACCTGGTCGAGCTTTTGGGGTTGAGCCCATGAGGTCCAGCCCATGAGGTGAGACAAGATGGCCCCTAATTGATGCAGCTAGGGTGTGTGTCTCCTCAAATTTCATACCAGGTCATATCACCTGATATCATTTGATTGGTTGGTCTCATCATCTGATATTCCCAAATTGGCTAACCCAAAACATCATCATGACATCACGAATTCTGACTGGTTGACTCAAAAGGCTTATAAGCACTGTGCACAGGCACAGAGCTTGAGCTGAATGAGCAAGAGTTAAAGAGCTTGCAGCTTATGATACAGTTGAGTTCTGAGTTACCATCCACCCAGATCCCAGAGTGGTGTGTCTCTGTAAGGACTCAAGAATAGCAGGCTGGTTGCATGTGGGGTTTCACTTTCTGGTCAGAAGTGAACCACACATTGTTGAGTTCAGGTTGCTTGTATTTTATTGAGGATTTTTGTATCTATGTTTATCAGGGACATTGGTCTGTAGGTTTTTTTCTTGTAGTGTTTTTGGCTTTGGTTTTAGAGTAATGCTGGCTTCATAAAATAAATTTGGAAATGTTCCCCATTCTTCAGTGTTTTTGGAAGAGTTTGAGGATTGGTGTTAATTCTTTTTTCAAATGTTGATATAATTCAGCAGTGAAGTCATCTGGTCCTAGGCTTTTCTTTCTTGGGAGGTTTTTGATTACTGATTCCATCTCCTTATTTATTACTAGTCTGTTCAGATTTTCCTATTTCTTCATGATTCAGTCTTGGTAGGCTTTTTTTTCCTAAGAATTTCTCTATTTCTTCTAAGTTGCTCAATTTGTTGGCATTTAATTGTCCACAGGAGTCTCCTATGATACTTTGTATTTCTGTGGTATCAGTTGTAATGCCTCCTCTTCCATTTGTCATTTTATTTGAGTCATTTTTTCTTTGGTTAATCTAGCTACAGATTTATGAGCTTTGTTTACATTCTTAAAATATTAGTTATTAGCTTTGTTGATCTTTTCTATTATTTTCTACTCTATTTCAGTTGTTTCTGCCCTGACCTTTATTTCCTTCTATCTGTTTATTTTTCTTTTAATGGCTCCTTGATCTGTGAACTTAGCTTGTTTGAGATCTTTCTCTCTCTCTCTCTCTCTCTCTCTCTCTCTTTCTTTCTTTTGTGGTACTGGGGGTTGAAGCCAGGGCCTTGTACTTGCATGCTCTGCAAGTGCTATACCACTGAGCTGCACCCTCAGTACTTTTTTATTTTATTTTTTTTAACTTTTTGAGACAGGTTCTCACTAAATTATGCAGATTGCCTTTGGTCTTGAACTTGCTATCCTCCTGCCTCTGCCTCCCTCCTGAGTCACTGGGACTACAGACATATGCCACCCCTACACCTGGTGAGACCTTTCTTTCTTAATATAGACATTTATTGTGATAGAGTCACTTTTACTCTATCCCATAAGTTTTGGTGTATTGTGTCTCCATGTTCTTTTGTTTGAAGATTTTTTTAATTGATATTTTAAAATTTTAATTTCTTTTCCTTTTGATTTCTCCTTTGACCATTGGTTGTTCAGGAGCATGTGGTTTAATTTCCACATATTTGTGAGTTTTCCTCCTGTTACTGACTTCTATTTCATCCTTGAACCCAACTTTTCACAGGTTTGGAGCCTCATTGCCTTTATTATGTTGAAGTACATTCCTTCTATACCTAATTTGCTTTCAAAGATACTTGATCTACTTTTAGTATTCTTAATTCTGTTGAGGCTTATTTTGTGGCTGTATTAGTCAGCTTCTCAGCATTACAATGAAATACTTGATACAGGTTACTTGTGAAGTAAAGGAAATTTATTTTGGCCCACAGTTCTGTAGGTTTAAATCCAAAGCTGGGTGTCCTCATTCATTTAGCCCTTTGGTGGGAGTGGCACATCATACTGAGAGTGTGCCTTGGGGTGAGTGCGTATGTCATAGGACCAGAAAACAAAAGGGATGCCCAGCAGTTTCCCACAATCCCCTTTGAGGAATGCCCCCAATAATCTAAGGACCTTTCATTAGGCCCCACCTCTTTAAGGCCCACAGTATCTTCTGATAGCACCACCTGGTGACCAAGCTTTTAAAACATAGACACTTGGGGGATGTAGTCTTTATTTAAGCCTTTATGTTTTACAACAGACAGGAATGTTGAGATCTTGCCTTATATAGAAATGTAGGAGTTAAGCCTTGGCAAGTTAGGGTTTCATGCAATCCATCAATTGCTATAGATTAATATATATATATATATATATATGCCATACTGAGGGTGCTGAACCAGGGCCTCATGAATATTTTTTAAGCACTCTGCCTCTGCCACTGAGCTACTCCCTACCTCCATTTTATTTATCTCGAGACAGGATCTCACTAAGTTACTCAGGCTACCTCTGACCTTGAACATGTGATCCTTCTGCCTCTGCCTTCCAAGTCGCTGGGATTATGGTGAGAGCCCTCCACTCAGGTATAGATTAAAACATTCTAAAGAGGCAGATCTTATTTGTTTATTTACTCTGTTCAGCAAAATATATATTATTTGATGAATATTGCTATTGACAAAGATGTTTCAGACTAGGTTTCTGCTTTCCAAGTAATAAATCTAAAAAATTATTCTCAGCACAGTCGATGTATAAAAAAAGCAATCTGGCTAAAATAGATGCTATGAATAAACCTTTATGCCATCAGAAAAAAGCATAAATATACATGTATATAAAGGCTCTGGGAATTTAAAGGCTATTAGAAATACAAGTGCTCACCAAACTCAGTTGTCATTGTGCCATCTGCACAGTTTCTTCAGTATCTGTGTATTAGTTCTTAATATTTTTAAGTAGTCAAAAATCTTAAATATGTTAGCTTTGTCCTAACCAATAATATCTGTGAAGCCATTAGCTTGGTTTACTAATAATATTTTAATATACATCAACATAAATATATAACCACTAAAGTAAAAAAAAATCCATCTTTGCATTCTTTTCCTCTTCCCCTCCTCAACAATTCAATTCTAAAGCCACTTGATAAGGACAGGGGAAGACAGAGTCCATGGCTGAGGGGTTTAGTGAATATTGGGTGGTTCAATGTGCAGTGTGAGAGTCCAGGCAGGGTGAAGAATGTGTCTGCATGGGGATTGGAGTGTGGAACTTGGAGACAGACTGGGGTGAGCAAGACATTCCCATGGAGAGGAGTCTGATTTAGGGCCTAAGAGTTTGACCAAGGGAGAAAAGAGTCCTTGTTGAGATTGGCTTGGCATGAGGTCAGAGCCAAAACAGAAAAGTTCAGAGTCAGCACTAAGGGATAACCTTCGTCTTGAATGGAGAGCCAGAGTCTGATCAGGGTGCAGGAGGCTTTGGTGTGCATGTGAATTACTGAAGCATAGGTGTGAGAGGGATAGATGCATAGATGTGGCCTTTGGCCAGAGTGGGAAATAAGCCTAAGCAGTGAGTGAGGGCAATCAATGAAGGTAGAAAAAAGAGGAAGTATGTGGGTGTCAGAGCTGGAATGTCCATGGCAGGAAAAGGATGGTGGTAGAAATGGAAGATTGTCTACCAGGACATTGATCAAATAATTAAATTAAGGATGATAGAAACTGCATTTCACAGTTGCAGAAACAACTAAAAATCTGGAAAGGAGAAAAGAGAATGAATACTACGATGTGGGATTCAAATTGAATGCATTGGTGTGAAATTGTGGTTTATCAATATATATAAATATATATTTAATATACTTATAGATAGATAGATAGATAGATAGTCCCTAGTTCTGGCCACTGAGTGGGCCTAGGAGCAATGATATGCTAATACTGATGAACATTCCCAGTTCCTAGATCTTTACTTCTAAATGCTATTTTCCACTAAGTGAAACCAGGACTCTTGCAAGAAGTAACTAATTCTACGGCTGGTGACAGAGAATAGAAGATAAAGGAGTTGAAGATATTTGGGAACATCTTGTTGTGCCAGAAATTTAGGAAACAAAGAATTATGAGGACACTTGCATTCCACAATGAAATCAGGGATAGTTTGAGAAACAATATAAATAATGATGATAACCCGTAGAATAAAATAGAAAACAATGGGTAAAAATAAATAAATGAACAAATCAAAAGTGTGATAAGCTGATATATTTACATAATTTAAATAAAATACCTATTAACTACAAATGAGAAAAGCATAACTTTACCATGGAGGAGCCTGGCAGATATAGTAGTGGGTGTCTACCTCATTAATAGGATTCGATGAGAAAAACACAGCATCACTTCTAAGACAGCCCTGAAAAGACACAAAATGTGAACATAAAATGAGGAAACATGAAACAAACTGAGGGTTATTCAAGAAAATACCTGGCCCATAGTCCTCAAAAGTGATGAAGTCATGAAAATCAAGCAATGATAGAGGAACTGTTCTAGTTACAAAGGGGATTAGAGACAGGGCAATGCAGCACATGGTCCTGGCCTGGTTCCTTGGTTACAGAGGGCATCACTGGGACTTTTTGAAACATGAATAGAGTCTGAGGATTAGGTAGTAGTAACCTATCAATGTCAGTGTCCTAATTTTGGAGGTTGTACTTGGTGATGTAGGGAAATGCCTTGATTTTCAGGAAACACACTGAAGTATTTAGTTGTAAATACTTTGTAAACAAGACTTCCAATTGAAAATTTATTCTCAAATGGTTCAGGAAAAACATGCTGACCCTTCTGTACTTGAAACTCTTCTGGTTTTGTTTATTTGCACATAAAAGTTTACGTTTGGAATCTTAGTCCCTGTTTCACCCCAAGGCCATATTGTTTCATATTGATTTGTGGACAGTCTTTTGGAGAACATTGGATTTCACAATTTCCCCACTTTGCTGCTTGAATCAATTTTTCCTATTTCATGGAAAGGACTATGGGGAGAAGAATGGGAAAATGGGAGAAGAATTACAATTATGATATCTTGGAAGGCTTTTAACTACACTTTCTCTCCAGGACCCTGGTTCACCCAAAACACCCAAATTCAGTAAGCCAGTGCCACTCCTGGGTGTGGGTCCTGTACCTTAGGTATCTTACAGGTGGAAACAAGGTCTAGAACAGCCCCCCCCCCAGGCATTCTCAGAGGGCCTTTTAGAGATGATGGGGCACATGGTGTCAAGAAATAACAAAGACCACCAGAGCCAAACAAATCTCAACTCTGCCATCTTTACGATTTTGCTGGAGTCAGAGACAGGAGGCAGGTCACACTTGGAGGGGCCTCCCACAAAAGCAAGATGAGCTTCTTGGGAGGAGCAGCCTCACTGCCTCGTGCCTGAAGCAAGGACTGAGGCAGTGAGGCCTTGGTCCTGCAGAGAAGGCAGGTTTGCGGCAGTCAGAGAGTAGGAGCCCAGAGTGGCAAGTGCAGTTGCCTGCAGAGGTCACATCAAACTCCTGAGTCCAGTTTTACCAGCGCTTTGGGCATGACTGACAGAGAATTCTTGCATTTCCCCAGAAGATAATGAGTGTCCATACCTGCAGTCTCAGCAGCACCACAAAGCCAGCCAACAGGTGACTCTCAATATTTGGCTGCTGAGGGAGAGCCATTGGGACTCTCCTATTCAGCATTTGACTACTTTGTGCATTCCTGGATTGACTTCATACTTTCCCATAATTAGGTAAATTACTGTAAATATATCTTTGATTTCTGTGCCTTGGTACTGGGAGATATGCTGTGTTGAAAACTAGCTTTGCCACTAAGCATGTTTCAACATTTTCTAGGCAATAGTTTCTCCAGCTATAAATCAGTAGATAATTTTCAAACTCTTGGGATTTACTTTTTATTGAGTTATTTCCCCCTCCTCCTCCTCTTCTTCATCTTCATCCTCCTCCTCCTCCTCCTCCTTCTTCCTTCTCCTTCACTTTCTTCTTCTTTTAAAGAGAATAAGTATTTTTGTAACTAAATTTTGTGAGGAACTCCAATATGTATGACAAGGGAAAGTTTCTGTTTCTAATCTAGAGAAAAATTGTGGCAAAGGATGGGAAAGTGGCGAGGGTATCAACTGAGCAGAACTAGGACCATGATGTCAAGAAATAACAGAGATCACCAGAGCCAAACAAATCTCAACTCTTGTCTCTGTTCACTTACCAGACAAGGCAAAAACGCCAATGAAGAAATTTTCCAATAGTTCCTTGGGCAAAAGCCTTCTCTCTAAAGAGACAGACGGGGGTGGGGCTCACAATGATGCTAATTAAATACTAGAAGCCAGCACTGGATTTTGGGAAGAATGAGTCCATAGGTCGGGGCAAAGTTGAACCAAGTTCTGTTGTTCATTGGTCAGAAAATGGCTTCTTTGATCAGGCTCAATTAAGAGGATAGTGCTGTCTGAGCTTTAGCTGCTTAGAGGTGCTCATCTTCAAACACAGCTGTCAGTTTTGGTGTGTCCAAAACTAAGCAGGGTTGGGCCTGGTTAGTACTTGGATGGAAGACCGCCTGGGAACATCAGGTTCTGTAGGCTTGGGAGAAGGACCTGGCAACCTACTCCTAAAAAATAATCAGCCACTGAAAACCCTATGAATTGTAGAGAAGCACTGAGAATTGTGCCAGGCACGGCACAGTGTTGGGTACTATTTCATCTGTTGTACATAGGGTCTCTATGAGTCAGACCCAACTTGATGGCAGCTAACAACAACAACAACAAAACAACATGGATGGATTAGCTATATGTATGTATGTATTGTGGGGCTGGGATTTAGCTCAGTTGGTAGAGCACTGCGCTGCAGTCTCTGAGGCCCTGAGTTCAATTCCCAGCACCGAAAAAAATGGGAGAAGGGCCTGGCAATCCACTCCCAAGGCAATCCCGAAGCACTCAGCCATTGAAAACCCTATGAGGGTCGCTATGAGTTGGATACTGACTCAACGGCACCTAACAACAACAACAATGTATGTATTGTACATATGTGTACAACTGTACCACCCCAGCATCCAATCTCACCAGATTTCGAAAGGTAAGCAGGGTCAGGACTGATTAGTACTTTGATGAGACCTCCTGGGAATATCGGGTATTGTAGGCTAGGGAGTGGGATCTGACAGCCCATTCCTAAAACAATCAGCCATCGAAAACCCTATGAACAGCAGAGAAGCACTGATAGTAGTGCCAGGCATGGCGTAGTGTTGAGTAATGTTGCACTCTATTGTATATAGGGTTGCTATGAGTTGGACCTACTTGATGGCACCTAAAACATTGTACAAACATGTATGTAAATAAAAGCAACAATATCTGATACAACTATTTTATGTATATTTATTCTAATGTAAAAACTTTTACTTCAGCTTTTTTTTTTTTAGCCTTCTTCCTGTTTTTAGTTTTACTAAGACCACTGCATCTCAGCAGGGAATTTAAAGTTCTTCATCCATATCTACATAATGAAGTACATTGTTTTTGGAAGACTGAAAATATTTGAAATTAGACATCTAAACCTAAATTTTGAAGTAAGAGTGTGTTTGGCTTAAAAAATATAACTAGTCTTTCATATTACCTACATTGGTCCAGAACTTAGCTATGTTGTGTAAATACATTTCTAATGCTGAGGACATGTTTAACCTGTAAATTCAAATATGTATTTGGGACTTTCTTTCTAGTATGGAGACCAAAGGACATAGAGAAACAATAAAAAAGAGATGAGATTTCACCAAAGATATTTGCTTAAAGGAGGAAGCAAAGATCTACCACCTTGGATCTACTAAGAACAAAGTTAGAATAGACAAGCAATATCTTTAAAAGTTTAATTCCTATGCACTCTTTCTAAGGAAACTACTGAAGGGTATGCTCTACCAGAACAAGGAAGTAAACCATAAAAGAGAAAAATAAGAGCTTTCATGCAAGAACAGGGTTAGGGTTTAGCTCATTTGGTAGAGTGCTGCTGTGTACTCTCTGAGGACCATGTTTGATCCCCAGCACCACAAAAACAGGAGGACGTGGCAATCCTTTCTGGAAGCAATCCTGAAACAATTAGTCACTGAAAACCTTATAAGGGTCACTATGACTTGGACCTGACTTGATGGCACTTAACAACCACAACAGTGCAAGAAAGATGTAAAGGAAATCCTCAAATTAGTAAGAGAGAGAGATACGAAGCAGAAGGGAGACAGTCATAGGAATCACATCATCCAAATAATTGCAGTCCAGAAGCCCTAGAAGAGACATTTTCAAGAAGATGAGATTGATAAGGTACTTAATTTGTTTGAATATATCCAAAGGAGATTTACAGGGAGAGTGTGTGGAAATAGGTCAGTGATAAATACATAGAAAATTAAACAAATAGAAAAGCAAGACAAATATGAACTTCAGGAAACGTGAGGCGAAACAAGCAACCACATTGGATTACATTGCTGAGCTTTATTGCAAGTGATTATGATTCTACTGGGGTGACAGGTAGGTGGGGAGGAAGTGTACATGTGTGTTTTTGTGTGCGAGCAATATCCTCAATTTCTATAGAGGAAAGTGGATGGTTGATGCCTAAAACAGAATCAATATATAAGCAACATAAGCAATTTTTCCCAGAAATATGGAAAGAATGTATCAAAGAAGTTGAAAATAATTGCCCGTGGGAGACTGGAAATGAGAAGGGAATGAGGAGGCAGCTAAAGAGTGACTTGACTCTTGTCACAGGTTGACTTCTCTGGAAAGCAGAGCTGAGGTAGATGAAGGAGACATATTGGGATCAGCATCTGAGGGAGTCCAAGTTTATAGGTCCTCTTGGGAGGTGGCATGGTAGAGGGTGGATTTGAGAGGAAATAGAAGCATATCCAGCAGATAAGAGGACATTGTGCTATATTATAGAACTTTGAGATAGGGCCTTTAACTTCACTTTGTAAAAACAATTCATTATTACCACACATACGCAGTGATTCACTGGTCCTTTTGCACTCAACATGCCTGACCATGGAAATCCTCCTTGGAAAAACAGAACTTGTGTGGGTCACATACAAAAAGATGTGAGCAGTTTTGCAGTGGCAGGGTTTAGGGGTTAACGTTGTTAAATCCATTGTCACTCAGATGTATTTGTCTGTTGTTGTTGTTAGATGCCATCCAGTTGGGTACGACTCATAGTGATCCTGCGTACAATAGAATGAAACACTCCCGACCCTGGGCCGTGCCTGGCACTATGTTAGGATCTGTCTAGAGACCATTTTTCCAGTCACATAATGCTATCCTAAGGAATACATTTTAATAAGCTCACTCAATTAAAGGTGGTTGATCTTTATTCTGGAATGCAATGCTTAATTTTCACATTGTTCTTAAGAGAGAAACATGATTACCTTTATGAGGAAGATAACAAGAACTGATTGATTGTGACAAAAACAGGTTCTGCTGATACCTGCCTGATTGGGCACTGTAAAATGGAAACTAAATTAAACACACCTCACCTAGAAAGAAAACAAGGGGGAAATAAAAAGAGGAAAAGGATGAGAATGCTCTCTTGAATTAGGCATTAGAGATGCAATAAGCATCAAAGAGAATCATAAGGGCCCACATGGAAAACAGTCTTGTATGGTTGTTTTTAAATAAAAAAGACTTAGGGAAGGGGAAGATTTCATCCCCAGGAACCTGGATGGAGGACAAGGAGCTCATTAGAGAACAGGTGAGGTGGGTTCTGGGCAAGGCAGGCACAGAGACAGGTTCAGGTGGATTAGATCATTCAGTTTCAAACTAAACTGGCTGTGCCTGGAGCAGCCAGATGTCAGGAGCCTGAGCTCTGCCAGGGTCTGTGCAACACAGGAGCCAGCAAGCCCAGAAGGAAGGGATGAAAAGGGCAAGGTATGACTTGTGTGCTGGGCTCAGTCAGCCAAAACCAAGTTCCTCTCTGTGTGTCTGTCGTTTTTGCACCCAGGTCTAATTTGTTTGGTAAGATTTTCCTGTGCTGAGCTACTTCATCCTCTAAACAGAGATCATAAGTTGCTACCATATTGCACAGGCTGGGGTAAAAGTGGGTAGGAGGGTTGGGGAAGATATGGTGGCCTTCTAATTTTAAGATAACCCTATAGAGATGAGGAAACTATAAATACATTTGTTTTAGTCAGGTGGTGTATTGTTGTGGCAGGGAAACTGACTGAAGTAAACTCATTAGAGGAAATATTTATTGGGGGCTCATGGTTAGAGGATCACTGTATATAATGGTGGTGACAGAGGCAGGACGGTGGCAGTGACAGGTGGGAGGGCCATGTAAGATGACCTCCAGGCATGACATAAGAAGCAGAGAAACCAAGCACCCAGAACTGTGGGTCTAGGGTTGTGGTTGTTGTTGTTGTTAGGTGCCGTCGAGTCGGTATCCAACTCAGTGACCCTCATAGGGTTTTCAGTGGCTGTTTCAGGATTGCCTTGGGAGTGGATTGCCACGTCCTTCTCCCATTTTTGCGGTGCTGGGAATTGAACTCGAGACCTCAGAGACTGCAGCGCAGTGCTCTACCAACTGAGCTAAATCCCAGCCCATGGGTCTAGGGTAAAAACCTTTAAAAGGTTTCCCCTAAGGACCACTTCTGCCAAGCTGGGTCCCACCTCCCAAAGTTCCATAACCTCCCAGACAGCACCACCAACTTGGGGACCAAGCATTTAAACGCATGACCTTTGGAGGACCTTTAAGATTCAAATTATGACAACCTTTGTTCCATCAGAAAGGGTGTGGGATTTAACTTGGGTGCCCTAGAACTCAGTGATCCTGGGGAAATTTCACAGTAAGTGTTGATGGTGAATGCAAGCATTGCTTTTACCTGAACTCAGCAATTTTTCCTTCTGCAACTAGGTGGTTCTAAAGAAAAATTAAATAGATGTGAAAGAACATTTAAAAATATGTAGAGGGTAATAAAATTATGGTGATTAAAAACTGATTAGTGGTTGCAAGAAGTTAGGGCTGGAGGGGAGTGTGTGACTCAAGAGGTTGGGATACAGTTTCTGAGTGATGATGGACTTGTGCTGCATTCTGATTGTGATGGCAACTACACAAATCTACACATGTGATAAAACGTCTTAGATTACATATACACAAATACTACAGGTAAAAAAAAGAATATGAGTTTGGTGTCAATTTCCTAGTTTTGGTAATTGAATCACTAGAAAAAGCCAGATGAAGGGCACATCAGAGTTTATTGTGCTTTTAAAAAAATTTTTTTTTGGCAAATTTCTACTTGTGTATAAAATTATTTCAAAAGAAAGCTTAAAATGTCTGAGGTATTTAAATAACAAGAAAACAGCAGACATTTATTTCCAACCATCCACTGTAAGGAGAACATTACCCTTATTTCGGAAATCTTTGAAGTGCTCTTTCTTAACCTTTTCTCCTCTTCCCTATCCTTCTCCCATCAAAGACAATTACTACCTGGGTTTTTGTATTTACAGTCCCTTTGCTCTGCTCTACAGTTTTACCCTACTCATTATATCCCCTCAAAATACACTGTTTGGCTTTGTCCTACCTTGAATATTATGTAAATGGTGTCATTCTGTGTTTTCTACTGCCTACTCTTCCACTCAACACTTCCTTCTGAGTTTCATCCATGTTGTGAGTAGCTTTTTGATGTATTGATTCATGTACTCATAGAGAATACTGCACAACTTATTCATTTTACTGTTTATCAACACTGGTCTGTTTTATTATTTTTAATTATAAACAGTGCTGCTATAAACATTGTTTTACATGCCTCCTACTAGAACAGGGTGCAAGAGTTTCTTTAGAGAATATATCTAGAGGGAGTATTATTGCGTCAGAGAGTTCAGCTACTTTTTGAACTTACTAGTTGATACCAAATTATTTTCCAAATGGTGATGTAACTATTGTTGTGCATTCTCAGTAATATCAGGTATTGTCAGCACTCTGACTTATGTATCGATAAAATAATATCTGACCATAATGGTTTTAATATGTTTTTCCCCTAATTTTAATGAGATAGAGCATTTTCCATGTATCTTTGGGCATTGCTTTCTGTACTTCTGTGAAGTACATATTTGTCATTTTCTTCATGTTTCAGTGGGTTGTTTCGGGTTTTACTTATTGACAGATTTCCTTGTATATTCTGGAAATCAGTCTTTATGTTACAAGTTTCTTCTCCTAATTTCTGACTTTTTACTTTCATATGATATCTTTTAAGTAACACAAACTCTTGATTTTAATAGATTGATCTTTAAAGAATTATTTCGTATTTATAGCATAGACTTTTTCAAAGAATTCCTTACAAGCCAGAAAAGCATAAAATTATCCACGTACATTAAGCTTTCATACATTTTACAATTCTTTTATGTTTAAGTCTTTAATACATCAAAATTTGACTTTTTTGTGTGGTGTGAGGGATCCAAGTTCATTTTTAAACATATGGGTGATCCATTTGCCCTAAATGCATATGTTGAAAAAATGTATATTTTCCCCAAGTTTCTGCAATGCCAATTCTAGAAAAAAAAATCAGCCAGATTTCTGTGCATGTATATATGTATTTCTGGGCTCTATGTTCTCTCGCACCGATCTATCTATATATTTTCCCACCAAAGCCACACTGCCCTAATTGCTATAGGCCTATAATAATTTTGATATCTGGAAGACAAGTTCTCCCACATGCTGCTGCTTTTTGAGTGTCTATTCTTGGTCCTCTAATCTATTTTATACAGTTTGAGATTAACTTGCTGAATGTTCCCAAAAGCTCATGGGAATTTTGGCTAGCATTATATTGAGTACATAAAGTCAAGTATCTCCAAGTGTATATGCCCAAATATGTGATCACATTTTGCAGGCAAACAGATCATTTGTAGAGAATTACAGTTCATTAGGTCACTGTAACATAAAAGAAGCAGGGACTTGGTTTGATATGGAAGTACAGGAAGGTAATGACTCTTCTCCAGCTCCAGTATCTGATAATGATGTGGAAGAATATTCTGTACTCATAATGCCATGCAAGCTTTCACTTACACAGAGTTATTCCTAAAGTTGAAGGATCCTATGCATTGCTATTGCTTTTACATGAGCACATTAATATAAACTCGTGAAGACTGTTATTTCTGGGCATTCCTTAGACAAAACACCACAATGAGACCTAGAAGCAATTGCCATATAACAGTCAAAATATCCTTCTGTCTTTAGTACAATCTATCCATATCTTCCTATCTGAATTTGTAAGAATTTTTCAGAACAAGAACTCATGACCCAATTAGATTGGGAATATGTGGTTATACAAATGTGGGTGCTGGATGAACATAAAAAATTGGAGTTGTATAGACTACTTTGCTCTTAGAGCAAATTAATATTTGTAATATGTTTTGCAGTTTAATTGAATCTAACTAAAAATGCCATGTGGATGTGGAGGTACTAGACACATGAAACTTGTCAAGCCATTTTTCTACAGCCAGTGCCTGAGCACAGCCTCATTAATCTTGGTCAGAGGAGCACAAAGAAACATCGCCCTTTGCTTCAGCTTCAATGGTCTTGTTCATCAATATATATCCTATGTTTTCTAAGGATAAAGTGTGTGTTTAGGGCATGATTCATGGTGTCAAAGGCTTTTTGGGAAATTCTTCAGGCATTTGCCTTATGGGAAAAGGCATCAGTTTGCCACTTGCTAAGGAATGGGTTGTTCCTAATGTCATGTTGTAATTAAATTCTTGTGAGGAGTTGATTGAATAATGGGCCACAGTTAATGACAGTGCTCAGAGCCAGACCCTGAAGAGATCCTCCAAAAGTGAAGCCTAGTTTTCATTTGACTGTAGTCAATGCAGCTAATAATACTTTTGATAATATGAATATGATTCAGAAAAAGTACCATTTTTCAAACTAGGTGCTAACCTAAAGTTGGATAACATTTCCTAGTTGTCTGGTGGTATGGAGTGGCAGATAGGATCTTTGCACTCAAGAAATTTAAAATCTAGCTGGGTGCAGTGGCTCACTCCCATAATCCCAGCAACTCAGGGGGCAGAGGCTAGAAGATTGCAAGTTCAAGGCCAGAGGCAGCCTATGTAACTTAGTGAGACCCTATCTCAAGACAAAAAAAAAATAAAAAAGGTGTAGGGGGGCAAAGGTTACAGCTCAGTGGCAGAGTGCTTGCAAAGCACGTGGGATGCCTTGGGTTCATCTGTCCACTACAAAAAAATAAAACAAAAAGGAAAGAAATTTAAAATCTAATAAAAATTTTTAAAAAATTAATGCCATGGGACAATTCAGAAGACTTTATTGACTCAACCAGGAATGGTGCTCAGGTTTTGAGAATGATCATAATGGCAAGTGAAAAGAAATAACTTTGACAGTTAGCAGGTCAGCTGGCCATGAACATCAACCACTCAGCTTTAGTAGTTGAATATCCACTCAAAACAGAGCGGTAGTCTTCAAGCTTTTTTGTACATTTTCTACTAGAAGGATTTTTGACATCTGTATACCTGTTCCTGTTTCTGCCAGTGTAGGGGTGTGGAGAAGAAATTGCCACTGAGGGTTACTACATAGGCACAATTTTCTGCTTCAGATGAGACCAAAGTGTGTCTGGCCTATTAAGATGCAGGGAACTTGGGTTTATTTCTTTAAGTTCTAGGATGATTAAATACTAGTTAACATTTGTTATATGCCTATTATGTGCCAGGCCTTATTCTAACCATGTTGCATGGTTAATCTTCACAAAAATGCTGTGATATAGGTACTAGAATTAAGCTTACTATATAGAGGCCTGAAGCCCCAGGGGCTTGAATACCCAGAAAGTAGGCCTCAAACCAGGCTTTAGGCTCCAGAGCCCATACCCTCAACCTCTGCACTCTCCAGACTCCTTCCAGTGCAAAAGCTGTCTCTTCCCATCAGAACACTTTTTTCTGGAAGCTTACAAGTAGCCTTGAGTCTCTTTTCCACAGAGAGCTCCACATTCCGTATGGGAAGGACTGAGCCAGCTTGGTGGGGAGGGCTTCCGTAATGTGCAGGTGAGGGAGGCAGGACACGTGTCTCCACACAGGCTGGGTTTGTGGGACAGGGCAACCACAACTCACAAAGGGGCAAAGCAACATCATGCAATTGCCAAAATGTCCCTTGACTCAATTTTGTAAGTTTGCCATTAGGATTGTGACCCTGATGAGCCTCTATTCCCTTTAGGACTTGAGAGCACTGTCACTCAGAGGTAACCCTGACTTGAGGAAGAAGAGAAAAGGAAAGGAAAAGAAAAGAAAAGAAAAAGAAAAAGGGAATGGAAAAGGAAGGAAGGAAAGGAAAGGACAGGACCTGGTAGCTCTTTGTCAACTTCAAAATCTTTGACTTAAGATAGAATCAAGTTCTTGAAGCAAAAAGTGCATAGTCACAGCTGTTACTTGGGCGGGAAGCAAATTTAGAGAAGTAAATGCTGGTCCTTGTAAATTTTGATTATTATTGCCTTTGGGCCAAATTCTCTCCTTAGGTTCAAATAAATATTTTCCTCATGAACAAAAAAGGTTTTATACAAATTCCATTTCCCAGAACTCTGTGAATGAAATGGAAACTCCCTTTTCTAGTATGAAAACAAAACCAAACCCCCAAACCTGCCCTCTCCTTGTTCCCTAAGTTCTCCCTGGCTTTGCTAGGTGGCACCACAGGCTAATGCATGGCTTCTCCGCTCCCCTAGTGGCTGCCTGGGCCGGAGGAATGAAGAGAAGCCCAGCTCCAGGGGATTTTTCCAGAGTTAGGATATCAGATCAAGGACAGGAGGGGACACCCATTTGCCAAGACTCTGGCCTCCACTGTATCAGGAACAGCCTTCCCCTTTTCTGATTGATCACGGCAGGCAATGAAGGAGATTCCGGGCCATCTGCTTTGGCTGTTCATGATGGAAATTCTGGGAGATCTTAAACCTAATCCTACATACTGTGTTTCTCTCTACCTGAGTCTCCTAAAAGGTGTTGAAGAATTTTGGGAGGAAGGCCCAAGAATGAAAGGAAGGGACAATAATTCAAAGGTTGCACCAGCCCTGATCTCCTGACAAGGTTAGTGTGTGAAGAAAATCCCCACCCCATCTTTCCCTGAGTGCCCTGATATTTCCCATCTTCTGTGGAGCCTAAGACAGTCTTTCTCCCTCCCTGCAGTTTTCAGAGCCAGCATCTTGTGGAGAAATAGAAAACCTGCCTGTAGGGAGGGGGTGGCACCAGTCCCAGGAGCCCTGAGTGGTCAGGAGGACACCAAGAGACCTACTGAATTAAAAGAATCTCCTTCCCACCCTGCCAGAAGTCTTGCTGTTGTTGTTAGGTGCCATAGAGTCAGGTCCAACTCATAGTGACCCTATGTACAACAGAATGAAATACTACCCAACATTGTGCCATGCCCAGCACAATGTCAGTACCTCTGTACTATTCATAGGGCTTTTAGTAGTTAATTGTTTGGGAATTGTTTTGGGAGTGGGTTGCCAGGTCCTCCTATTTTTTGTGGAGCTGGGGATCAAACCCATGGCCCCAGTGCAGAGAAGCACTCTACCAACTAAGCTAACCAACTCCCAAATTTCCGACTTCTTTGCCTTGGGGCATTAAGGATGCCTTATAATACAGATGTGATGGAAAGGTTTTAATGGGAAAAGTTAGAGAATGAATCCATTGCAAAATGGCACTGAACAGAGAGAACCTAGGGGAGGAGCCAGCCCAGGGAAGGGTAGGCCATGGCAGGTGGCCTGTGGGAGCAAGAGGAGGGCAGTCAAATGGAAACAGACTTCATTTACTTGGTGTCTGGGCAGGATCACAGCTGCTTCTCTACCTGCTGTGTTTGGACCTCAGAGTCAGATCCAGATCTGTGAGTACTGAGGCTGAGAGCCCAGGGGAATCTGGGCTTCAAATGCTGTCCCGTATGTCCATAAGTACATACATGTTAGTCAGCATGTGTGTCCTGGTTTGAGTTCAGGCACTTTCCTACCCACTCCAAGCTCCCCTGAAATCCCCTTCAGCCCCAATAGTGGTGGGAGGGGGTTCTGTTTGAGGGCACAAGACTGAAGAGGAGCCTTAGGCAGGGGAATGATTATCCACATAAGGTTCCAGGAAGGAGGCACATGTGAATAACACTTGAGAAAGAGTAGGAATGCCTCAGCATTGCAGGTCAGAGAACACATTCCAGGAAGCAGACAGAAGGGAGAAAATCCTCTATACAAGTAGCGTTCAAGAAGTCAAAACAAAAAGGAGAATAAAGTTTGAAAAAAAATCCCAAATATTACATGTACACATACAGACACCCAGAGACAGATACATCATTACAAGCAGGTAAGGGGAAACACAAAAGTCCAAAGTTAGAGGGAGAAGCAGCTGAGAATAAGGATGTATATCTATGGATTTTTGTGACTACATTGTGAACGCACTCCTGAACCTGCCCTAAAGACATTTATTTGAGCAATTGTAGGAATTGCTACAATGTCATAACTACCCCCATAATCCATCTATTTCAACCTTGAGGAACCTACCGGCCCTTCCTACATTTATCTATGTCACAGCAATGATGCTTCTTTTGGCAGTAAACATCAGTAAACTTAAGTGCCATGAGTCATATTTTCAAGTTTTAATTAAATAATGGTCTAGTGAGAGTTTGATTTATTTTAGCCCATATTAATTTGGACCCTGGGCCACATAAATTTACATAGCTCATGATTGCACAGATTGTAAAATCCCTTAGTTAGATATAATATACATTGTAAAACTTCCCCTTTATCAAGCAGAGTTGTAGAAAATAATTTTTAAGTGTAATGTTAACTTTCATCTTAAAACTAGCATCATACATCATAAAGGAAGTCTGTTGTAGTCCTAAATAGAGATAGTCAGGACAGTATCTAAAGATACTGCGTTCCATATGTTTTCAATCTAAGAGTTTTAGCGATATGGCAAAGCCTCATTAAGAATGCACAGTGCTGATGTGTGTTTTTTCTCTGTCTTTCCCAGAATGGTTAGAGAAGGTCATAAATTCATATAGTAAGCATCCAGGAAAAATCTCATCTGCCTCACTTAAATACACTAAAGCCTGTTTTAAACAGCAGAAATATGAGTCATACCAATATCATGTTCCTAGAATTCTGATAAAAAAGCATCATGTTAATTAATGTTCCCAAGAAAGGTTCACGCCTTACAGGAAATGCATTGGAAGGTGACAGGAAGAAAGGGTGAGGAACACAGCGCTCTGACTAAAGACTGTTGCAGCCAGCAAGGCGGTCATGAGGAAGGGAGTCAGCAGTACTGTACGTTTAAACTCTGCTTTGACTGGATTGGTAACGCAGGGGTACAGGGAGACGGGAAAAGGGAAAGGAAAGATGAAGGAGTGGAGGTGGTGGGCAGAGGGCTGGAGACTGAAGAGCAGGGTTGGGTATAAGGGCCAAAGAGGCAGGAGTGAAATTCTCTCTGCTGCTGGTCTGGTCTGAGCACTGCTTGCTGTCAAGCTGCTTTTGTGAAACCAGGGTCTCGTGGAAGTTCTGAATCTTAAATAGGATTCAATGAGCACAACTGGCAATTCAGGATTCACTACTCAGTTGACTTTGCAAGCTCTGGCAGACCATCTCATCACCCTCAGAGGCGAGAAAGAGTCCCATTCATCTTTGGCAAAAGGCACACTGAAATTCGCTTTCTGGGAAGAAAGCTTGATCCTGCGGGTGTGTGTTGAAGTAGCTATGACCCTCGTGCCATCCATGGCCTGGGTGGCGGGGCTAGAGGAAGGGAGACAGGCCTGCGTGAGACAGGCAAGCTGCTTTCTCCTCTTCCTGGTTCCCCTACAGAGAGTTACAGCCTCTACATTTCTACGTAAACCAGCTGGACCCAAGGTGCAACACACGATGATTTTTTTCTCATGAATGATTTGATGAATATGAAACATTTGCAAAGGTCCCAAAATCAAATCAAATTTTCATTACATGCTTAATGAACTTATTTGTCAGAAAGAAATTAGTCTTCTTCCAGGAAATCTAGAAAGCATGGGTGTCCTACTTCTAGCAATTCCTGAAAATCCTCATGTATTATTAATTTGCCTGTTGGGAGGGGCTGTGAGGGCCTTTTTTTGGTTGGCAACACCAGAAGCATGGCTTTGTATGTCTCCAGAAAGTATATGCAGCTTCTTTTTAAAGTCATTTTGCTGGGCCTTATTGCATTTTGATGGAGACTGGGGAGGGGAGGGGATGACTATTACATAATTTGATAAAAATGTCAGGAATTGCAAATCCCTAAAGGTTGGGGCAATTTGGGCTGACCTCAAGGAATCGGGAAGCATTAGCAGAATCTTTGCTTGGCTAGAGCACTGAGGGTCCCGTCACGCATGTCAGGAGAAGAAAAGTTGGGCTTCTCAGTTCCATCAGCCAATCCATCTGCAAACACTGGAAAGCCCCATGTGCATGTGATAGTGTTTTCGTGAAAACGATGGCTTTACTGAATGGAAGTAAGAAGCCAAGAAAACTTGAGTAATGCTTACAAGGTATCACAGGAGCCAAGCCCTTGTGTTCAGAACGCAACTCCACGACTAAGTAGCTGTCAGAACACAGACAAATCATGTTATTTCTCTGGGTCTCAGTTGCCCAGAAGGACTGAGCTTTTTTTATTTTTTTAATCAGTGCAAGCTTGCTCAGCTCTCAACCATCTGCCAAGTTTTCTAAGTTTCTTTTGTTGTATTTGAGATATATCCTAATAAGGAAATGGAGAAGTAATTGATTTTTTTCCAAATCTCCCACTACACACACACACACACATATATATTCTCTATATATAATTATGTATATACAAATATATAATTTTATACAAGGAAGTTATTGAACGTTTTACCTATATGCTTTCTGGTAATATTGACATTTCTAATGATATAATCTTGGTCCTAAACTTTCTGAATCCACATGGGAAGTGGAGCCATCCTTGGCCTAGGTTGTTGTTGTTGTTAGGTGTCATCAAGTCAGGTCTGATTCATAGCAACTCTATATACTCATTCATGGGGTTTTCAATGCCTGATTATTTCAGTACTGCTTTGGGAGTGGGCTATCATGACCTTCTCCCATTTTTGCAGTGCTGGGGATCAAACCCAGGGCCTCAGAGTGTGCAGAACAGTACTCTACCAACTGAGCTAAACCCCAGCCCTTGGCCTTGGTAGGTACACATTAAAGAGTAGACATCATCACTGAAGCTGGGTTGCTAGTAAAGTAATAAAAAAGGCAAAAATGACAGCAATATACATGTAACTTAAATGTATACAGAATGAAAAGGTGTTCTCAGAGAACAAATTCATGCAAGGATAGTTGGAGAATGGATGGAGTTAGGCAAGGAAACCTGATAGTTGCTCGTCAGGACGTGAGCTAGGAGGACATGCTTGGGTATGCAGGCCAGCCTTTCCCATGAAACCTAACTGGTGGCCTCTTCTCCCAAAGGGCATGCTGAATGGGAAAGAACCACTTTTTCTGGCTTGATTATTGTTTGCACATATACTCTCCATGGCCCTGGTACCAACTGAAGAGCATCTGTCATACCCTGTCTTTTTTTTTTTTTTTTTTTTGTGGTACTGGGGTTGAACTCAGGGCCTCGCACTTGCATGCTTTGCAAGTGCTGGACCACTGAACTGCACCCCCAGCCCATTTTTTTACTTTTTGAGACAGAGTCTCACTAAATTACGCAGACTGCCTCTGGTCTCGAACTTGTGATCCTCCTGCCTCTGCCTCCCGAGCCTCTGGGATTACAGGCGTGCGCCACCCACCGCGCCTGGCTCTGTCATACCCTGTCTTGATGGAAGGAGACACTTCTTTCTTTTGCTTTAGATCCCAGTCTCTTCTCACATTCTGATTTCATCTGTGGTGCCTGAAAGGTTTCAGTGCCCAAGGACTCTGAATTCTCATGGCTTCGTAAGTGTGGTTGGGGATGAGGAAGTCAGGCAGCTTGCTTTCTTCTACTACTTTAGGGGCAAACCTCTGCTCCCTGGGCCCATGCCCTTGTGTGAGTGTGCATGTGCATATGTGTGTGCATGATTTGTGGAGGTCCCAAAAGGGAGATTTCTGGGCCTTGGGAGGGTGTCCATGATGACTCATAGGTCTATGAGTCAACTTGGAGGGTATTTTTGGAGGAGACGAACATTAAAATTGATGAACTTTGAGTAAGAAAATTGCTTTCCACCATGAGGGTGGGCTTTGGACAACTGAAGTTGAAGGCTGGAATAGAATTAAAGGACCAGAACAAAAGACAGAACTCCTCAGTTGAGACAGGGTTCCTTAGCAGACTGCCTTTGACTATACTTGTACCAGGGCTCCCTTGGGCCTTGAGCCTGTGGCCCACACTGCAGGTTTGGGAAATGGCAGCCTCCATAGTCCTGTGAGCCAAGTCCTTAGAACAATTCTCTCTCTCTCTCTCTCTCTCTCTCTCTCTCTCTCTCTCTCTCTCTCTCTCTCTCTCTCTCTCTCTCTCTCTCTCTCTCTCTCTCTCTCTCTCTCTCTCTCTCTCTCTCTCTCTCTATCTCTATCTCTATCTCTGTCCATCCCATAGGCTCTATTTCCTGGAGAACCCTGGCCATTACAGTATCCCTCATGTACTTCCTTATTTCCTACCTCATTCTCTTCACTGTTTCCAACCTCCAGTTATTTCTAACTCTTCACTCCTCATGTTGCTGTGGTGGGCTCTCTGTGAAGCAAACTCTGAGACATAGTTTAGGGAACAGGGTGTCTATTAGATCGTGCCCCTGGGGTCAATACTCACAAAAGGATTGGAGCAGAAGTAGAGCTGTAACAAAAGGAGAAGTAGAACTTTACCAAGAGGAGCTCTAGAGCTTAAGTAGCCTGCCAGAGTTGTCCCGCATGGGGCTGAGAGGTCATCTCTACGTTTCATCTCTACCAGTCATCAGCAGAAGGGCAAGTCCATGGACCAGGCAGCTCTCTGCGGCTGAGGTAGGGCTGGAGCTAAAGGCTGTCTACTTGGCAGCACCCCCATAGTGAGGGCAATGAGTCCATACTTGAGGTAGAAGCTGGTTGGTACATCTTTGCCTCTAGCACAATTGTGCCAAAGACTACTTTCTACAAGTAGACATTTTACTTGTTTTTAAGCTACTAATTTTTATCTGGATGCTTAGCTTCAATAATGACCACAATTCCCAGCTTCTCTTGCAGCTAAGTGTGACTATGTGACTCCCTTCTGGGATATAAGATGTTAGCAGAAGTATGTGTGCAACATTCAGAGTATGTTCTTAAATGGAAGTCTAAGTATCCTTTTTCCTTTCTGGTGACTAGAAGGCAGATATAATGACTACAGCTCCAGCATTTATTTGGACCATAAAGTTTCCTTGAAAGTGTCAGAGCAGAACAAAGATAAAGAAGGCTCTTGGCCCCATGGATTATTTACCAACCTTGTTCTGCCTACCTCCAGACCTCTTGAGCATTAAAGAAAAATAATCTTCTTTCTTGTTCATGTCAATTGTACTCAAGATTTATCTTTTTCTTACAAGTGAAACCAGTTCTGTCATACAGTCTCTTATCCCTATCTCTACCACCTCTGCTAAAGTAAAACTCATTACTACATAGGAACATAACTGAGTCCTATACCATTTGGTCCTTTCTTGTGTTTTGAAACCTCAGACATCCTCCACAGTGGGCTTTATCCTTTGTCCAATTTGTACTGGTTTAGCTGGGGATAGGGGTAAGTTTGGCTTCTGAGACTATTGCCTTAGAGTTAGGGTGGTGAATATATAAAGGGGCCAACTTGATGGCACCTAACAACAACTAAAGCTTTGCCAATGGAAAAGAAGGAGTTTTTACTTTGGCCTGTGGCCTCTGAATGTCCAAAATTAAACCCATCTCATCATAATAAGGAATAGTTTCTTTCTAAATAGATCTGTAGCCATACCACCCTAGTGTCCGATCTCATCAGATCTCAGAAGCTAAGCAGGGTCTGTCCGCTTAGTCCTTGGATGAGAGACTGCCTGAGAATACTGGCTGCTGTTGTCTTTGGAGAAGGACTTGGCAGCCCACTCCTGAAACAATCAGCTATTGGAAACTCTATGAATAGCAGAGAAGCACTGACATAGTGCTGGGCATGGAACAGTGTCAGTGTTTTGTTCTGTTGTACATAGGGTTGCTATGAGACAGACTGACTCAGTTCCATCTAACAACAATAACAACAAATAGTACTTCTTAATTAGTGTGATCATATTCCTTCTATCCCCATACTTTTGTTTCATTTCATACAGATTAATGCTGAAACACGTTTGATGACATTCAGCCTCTCCTTATGCTGGTTACATTTGCAAATTGCATTACCTTAACTGACAATATAGGGCTTCTGCTCAAATATCTTTTCCTGTCCATTGAGCAAGTGTTGGGGGAAGCCTAAGTTTTACTTCTTTTTGCATTTAAAATTTGGGACAACCTAAGCAAAGACTAAGAGGTAGAGGTAGAGGCAGAGAGAAAAATAGGGAACAATAACAAGGAACAGCAGTGGGGTATCTACAACCTGTTGTGGACAAGATCTTGGGTGGACTTATGTCCTTTGCCTCCTGAAATTCATGCCCCTATCTTCTTCCTTGAGAGTGGGTGGGCCTTCTGGCTTGTTTCCACCCAATAGAATACAGTAAAGATAATTAGATTATGGTTATGTATAGGTGATCACACTTCACACACTTGCAATTCCTACTTTGTGAAGAGCCTCCTTCCTTCTGTGCCTTTGAAGAAGAAAGATGCCATGTTGTGAGCTGCCCAGGGAATATGTGCTGTGGTGAGGAGCCAAGGGCAATCTCTGTCCAATAGCCACCAGGAAACTGAAGCCCTCAGTCCTACAGTTGCAACAAAGTAAATGGTGTGACCAACCTGAATGAGCTCAGAAGTGGGTCCTTCCCTAGTTGAGCCTCAGATAAGACTGCAGCCCAACCAAAACCTTGATTGCAGCCTTGTGAGATCCTAGGCACAGCAGCAAAGCAAATTGTTCCTTGATTCCTGATCCATATAATCTGTGACATAATAAAGGTATGTTGTTTTAAGCTAGTAAATTTCTGGTAATATTGTTACCCAACAATTGTTGTTGTTAGGTGCCATTGAGTCTGGTCTGACTCATAGTGACCCTCATAGGGTTTTCAATGGCTGATTGTTTTGGGATTGCATCAGGAATGGATTCCATACCCAGCAATAGATAATTAAATGCTGTTGTTGTTGTTAGGTGTCATCGAGTTGGTGTCTGACTCATAGTTATCCTATGTACAACAGATGAAACACTATTGTAGTGCTTCTCTGCTATGCATAGGGTTTCCAGTGGCTGTTTTTTGGGGAGTGGGTTGCTGGGTCCTTTTCCCAAGGCTACAGCACCTGATGTTGCCAGGTGGTCTCCCATCCAAGAACTAACCAGGCCCAACCCTGCTTAGCTTCTAAGATCTGAGGGATCAGATGCCACAGTGCTATGGCTGTAGGCAGATAATTAATATCCCCATAATAAGGAATTTGGTCTTAGAAAAATGAAAGAAAAATGCTTATTCTTTTGATGAAGACTTTTGAAAGTGAAATAACTGGGATGGATATGAGGAGGTGAGGAAATGTTCTGCCCTATACTGTGTGAGTGTTTCTATGTGGTGGAGGCTGGGTGGCTTCAAAGAAATTTTGTTATTCTGTGGCCCAGGTATGAAAGTAGCTGAAATCAGAAAGGAAACTGACAGTGGCAATTAGCAAGAAAGAAGGGACAGATGATCTTTTTTAGGAAGGGGTGATTGAAGCTAAGCAAAAATCTATATTTAAAAAATGACCAGCATTTGGGTTTGAGTCATGGTACTGGAGAAGATGGAAGTTGTGGTGAGACATTAGGGAGCATGCTGCCCTCAGATTGTGGGTGGAAGGTGGCAGAACCATTTCTGAGAAAGGATATTCACCTGAAAGAGCAATGAGTTGAGCTATAGTCTAGTTCCATGGGCTCTGGGGTCAGAAGACCTGTGTTTGAGTCACTGGTCTAACACACATTAACTGTGTCATCTTGGCCAAATGACTTCATCTCTCTAGGTTTTAATTTCTGTGTCTACAAGATAAGGCCAATTATAATACTGGCTAATAGGTTTATTGTGTTGGATCAGTGACTTAATGCATGAGTAGAAGTGCCCAGCCTGGCACATAATAAACACCTAATCAATGATAGCTTTAAAAAAATAAAGGCTGCTTGAAGAATCATAAAACATGGTCAAGCTTTGGTTTTCCAAAATACTTGTAATAATTGGGAACAAACTGCCTTTCTTTTAAAAATTGAACTTGCCTATCAAGGGCAATGTCATTGTTCCAACAAATGACTTTCTTTCTTGGATGATATTAAAATTATCCAAGGAGATTTAGAATGCACTGATATTTGGGCCTGGCTTAGAGATTTGGATTTAATTGGTCTGGGGTATGGCCTAGACATCAGGATTTTGAAAAAATATCTAGAAGAAGCTAATGTATAGCCAGGCTCTGGAATCACTACCTTGTCCCTTTATTCCTTGATGTTTGCTTTTGATTGTTTTAGGTATATTGGTTTTGTTTATCTAACTAGACAGCTACACTTTGTGTTAGTCTTTATAGCCTGGAAGAATAAGATTTACAGTGAAGCAGAAGCCACAAGTCTTGGGTTTTCTATTGGCCTTTAACTGTATGTCATAATGAGATTGAACATGTATTATGTACTGTTCCAAGTGCTTTGCATATTCCATCTGATGAGACAGATTTTATGATGATTCTCAGAGCTAAAAGTGTCACAGAAAACTAATTTGTCCAAGATCATACCATTGTGCTTCTTGATGTGAACCTGGGAGACCTGAGCTACCACCATGAATCTCTACCCCTTCTAGGCTGACATAGGCTGGTGTTGGTGTTATTCATTGCTGAGTGAAGGAACTTCCTGTCTTTGGGTTCCTTCCTGCTCTGATGGTCTACAGTTCTGCTGCCTCACCAACACCTAGCAGAGTGCAGAGACATTATATGGTGCTTGGTCTGGTGCTACTTGGCCATGGATTGATAGTTAAATCAAGAAACTGATTTCAGACTAGACTGGAAACACCAGGACAAAGAAGGAAAGTGGAAGCCATGACCCAAGAAGGTAGCTCTGCTTGTGAATGTAACCAGGTAAAGGTTTAACGTAACCTTAACCATCATGTCTCCCTCTGTGTATTTGGCCTTCTGTCTAGTCAAGAAAATAGTAGGAGGAATGTGTTAAAGTCAGCCAAAGACTACTTTAGCCTTAGATGTGAAAAGCTGAATTTCTCTATATAACACAATGATCAGGAATTTGGAGGAATAGGGCTTAATAGCGAGCAACAGGATGAAATGATCCCTTGAGTGAATATGGACCAAAAAATAAAAATAATCCTATGCAACTAGAATTTTCTATGACTGCTAGATTTAGGATGATGGTATCTGATGTTCGATCTTAAGCTGATGCTGGGGTTGTTGAATGATCATTCTTATCACTAAACTATCCATCAAAGTCTGGTACACATGCAGATGAACATGAGTCAGACCCTTCCAGGACACTGGAGGAGGAAGATAAATGATTACATTGATTATATTTACAAATGAACACATTTTAAATTTACATATGTCCCAAACTACCTATCTACTCACTTGGAGCTGGGAGGAAGCCTCCAAAGCCTGGTCCCAAATGGGTCTATTCCATTGCCACAAGTCACTTGCATTAAGGCTATTTCTGCTTCATCCAAAAGATTTTCAGTTACCTTCAAAGTCAACAGGAAATTAATCAGCAAGTAGAAAATTGAAGGAAGATCTGCATCTCACTTTAGGAGTCATTAAAATAAAAGCAGATTTGGCGAAATGACTGGGGTTTTTAAAAATGTGTCTCTTACCCCACTACTTATTAAGTTGGAGATTCCAAAACTAAAAGCCCAAGGAACAGAGGTTCCCTGAAGGATAGGGTACATACTGTCCTAGCGCCTGTGCCCTATCACTATCCAAACAGCTCAGTCTTTGCTTCATTGAAAAGCCCCGGGAAACCCGACCACACTGACACAGTCCATTTAAAACTTTTTGGACTCTAACCACATCTCTGTCTTATATTGCTTCACTTCCTCTCTCCCCTGAGCTCTTAGGGGGAAGAGTTTTTTTTTTTTTTCTTGTTTTGGAATGATTTTATTTATTATTGTAAGCCAGGATGGAGAATGTACTTCCTTGCTTATCATGCAACGATATAGAAATATTAAATAATAATAATACCTGACTGCAGTAGTGAACATAAAACCCTGTCTATAAGTATCCTTTGCTCTGCCATCCTGACTATCTGGGGGAACAGCTTCTCTTTGTCTTCCTTAGTATGAGAGCTAAAAACCCAGAGACCCTGAATTAGAGAAGTGGTATATGGAATAAGGGACAGAAATATTTTCTCATTCTCTTGCACTAGCTGCTGGCCTATTGATCTTTAAAAAGCTGCCTCCTCCTCCAGCCTCAAAGTGGTGGTGAGACAAATGGATACTGAGTCTGCCCATGGCACAGAGGGCTGCACTTAAGGGGGCTGCAAGTAACAGAAGGCAACTCTAGTGGGCATCAGCAAGGCAGGGGGTTGATTGGAGAATCATGCAGGTTTCCCCAGCTCCCCAAGGTATCTGCAGGGAATGTGCTCTTTAGCTGTCTGTCTGACTCTCATCTGTTTTTCCTTGCCCTTCTTAATGTGAGTTTTGTGAATACAAGTTCCTCTGCTTTGTCTCCTGCAAATTCACCATGCCCAGAACTGTTCCTGGCATGTAGCAAATGCTCAAGCAGCACTGATTATTTGTATTTATGAAGAGCAGCTTCCTATATTCTTCTCTGAGCATGTCAGAAGGCAGTGCCCCAGCTGTACCCAAATTTCCATCTTTGAACTTCAGCAGGTGTCAAGTGTCCTTCCCTGGTCAGTCAGCTCTGGCCAAGGAATGGAACTTCCTAGCAAATATGATTGAGGCAGAGGTGCTGTTTGCAATTAAAGAGTCTTTGGAGTTAAGCAGACCCCATTACCGTGTTTGCAACAGCTGGGCAGATAGTTGTGACAGATGTAGACAGTTTGGGGCAAGTTGTTGTTGTTGTTAGGTTCCATGGAGCTAGTGTCTGATGCATAGCAACCCTACATACAACAGGCAAAATCTGTAGTCAGTGTTTCTCTGCTATTCATAGGGTTTTCAATGGTGGATTGAGTTTTGGGAGTGGGTTGCTGGGTCCTTCTCCCAAGCCTGCAGTATCTGGTGTTCCCAGGTGGTCTCCCATCCAAGTACTAACCAGGCCCGACCCTGCCTAGTTTCTGAGATCTGACAGGATTGGATGCCATAGTGGTATGGCTGCAGGCGATCTGTGGTAAGTGGGACGTGGTAATTCCCAAATAGAGCCATTTTTGCTGAATAGCAAACTCAAGGGGACTCTATCTGTTCCTGAAACATGAAATTTTGCTGGTGTGTTGTCAGCCAATGTCTCTTTGGACATCTCCAGGGACAAAGAAAACATGATTGACCAAGAACTCTTCACTTCATTTTAAAACCGTGTCTGATTATTAGGAAATCCATCCATATATTTGATTCAAATTTTACCTCCACTGGTCTAAGCTCTATCTTTTAGAACCAGAGAGAATAACCTTTAAAAAAACAAAGAATGAGATTATGCCCTTTTGTGGTCTTTTTCTTGTGGTAACCAATAAATGTTTTCCATGCACTCATCCTGTTGGATATCTAGCATTGCCTCTCTCTGTTTCCTTAAAAGTGATAGAGTCAGTAAGTTAATTTTGAATTGAAGATGGGCCCCCCAGACTTTGCACTAAGTGATCTTGGTCCCTATCCAAAAGAAATACCTGTCTGATCACTGTTGGGCTTGCTCATGCATCAGGTGGACAGCTGGCTGGTGTTGGATGGACTCACTTGAATGTTGGCAGTGGCAACATGTTATTCATCATGAAGTGGGCTAGCCTGGGCAACTTTACATGTTGCTGGCAGAGGGACAGTAGAAACACACATGGCTGTGTAACACCAAGTTCTGGAGCTGGCATTTCCACTACATCTTATTGACCACAGCAAGTCACAAGGTCACTTCAGATATGAAGGACAGAGACATAAACCACCTTACGATGAGAGATGCTACAAGGTTTTTTTTCAAAGATGTATGTCTAGAAAGGGTGAATAATTATAGCCATTCTTTCAATCAGTCTAGCATGAGAACAGATGATTTTATCTTGATAAAGATGGGGACAGATCAAAAGGATATTAAATTTTTTAAAAGTTATTTTTTTCACTTATATGTAGAATATTAAAACATATTATCCCTGATACGCGATAGGCTGAAGTCTTCTGCCAGCCATGTTCTTATTGAGCAGGATGAGGCAGATGATGTTTTCCCGGAACACCACCTTTCAGACCCAGGTGTAGGCGGCTGTGGACCTTCCTCATCACCCTTTATCCCTGCTGGTTCAGCTAGCAGAAAGCCACATGAATCTCTGCCCCTTAGGCCACATTCTCCACTTCCTGCACAGGGATAGCCTAAGGAACATCGTCATCTGCCTCTTGAAATCTAGATGCACCCCACCTATAATGTCTGTTATTGATTCTGGTCAGTAAGCCTGATGGGAAAGAATAAGGTTAGTCTCTAAATTGCCCTGTCCTCTCTCTCACATCTTTAATAGCCCAATCTAGAAGACTGCTCAAATTTCTTACTGTTGTGATGATCATCTAGGGTATCCACACTGATTCACCTTTTGACACTGGAATCCAATTGCCTTTCGTTGCCAAAGTTCCTTAAACACAATGAGCAGCATTTCTGCTCCTTCATCCCTGCATCCTCCCAGTTCCCGGAGATAAAATTCACTGTGGCCTCAAGCTTCATCTCATTTAGATCTGCTGACTACGTGGGCCAGCTGTTCTCTTAGTCAGATCTTTAGTTCTCTTAGACTGTGAGCTTCAGTCTTCTTACTTGATGGAAAAAAGGAAAAGAAAGAAAAGGATAAGGAGGAAGGGAAGAGAGCAAAGATGGGGGAAAATGTGGAGGGGGCAGAGAAGAGAAGATAATTAAATGTATGTTCCTTTGATTCTGTCACTGATTTATGTGGCAACGCACACCCTATTTGACAAGCCTCTTTTTTTGTGCATCTCATTTAACATTTAATTAAAAATAAGACTTTTTTGGAGTTTTTCTGAAAGTAATTCTTAGAAATGATTAGCAGTGGTTGCATTTGGGAGAGGAGCTTGGATAGGCTTGGTGAGGGACATTTCAGGTTGTCCTTGCAGTTTTTTTCTCCTTGTTGAAATCTCTGAGCATGCTAGGGAGATTACCTGAAAAATGGAATCATGGAAAAATTTTCTGAATTTTTTCCCTAATTATGATTATGATTATTATTATTATTATGATGATGATGATTAATTATTATTACTCTTCCTCTTCCTCCACCTCCTCCTATTCCTTTTTTTTTTTGTTTTAATGGTGCTGGGAATTAAACAGAGGGCCTCATGCATGCTAGGCAAGTGCTCTACCACTGAGCTACATCCCCAGGCCTAATTCTCCCTTTATTAAAAAACTTTTTAAAAAGTTGAAAATTACTACCTTTCTATTATATGTATACACCAGCAATATGTGTGTGTGTATATATACCAGCAATATATATATATGTGTGTGTATGTGTGTGTGCATATATATTATATACAATGCAATTAGTGCATATTTATGATGTATTTAATAAATGCAATATGAGAAATGTATATATATACACACATATACATATATATTTCTGGTGTAAATTATATATATTATACACACACACACATACACACACATCTATATTTTTTTTTCTGGTGTAGATTATATATATATGGAGCTGTACTGCTGTAGTGTCCAATCTCAGATTTCAGAAGCTAAGTAGGGTCATCCTGGTTAGTACTTGGGTGGGAGACCACCTGGGAACACCAGGTGCTATAGGTTTGGGAGAAGGACCTAGCAACCCACTCTCAAAAAACAATCAGCCATTGAAAACCCTAAGAATAGCAGTGAAGCCCTAACAATAGTGTTTCTCCTGTTGTACATAGGATCGCTATGAGTCAGACAGCAACTTGATGGCACCTAACAAAAACAAACATATATATATATATATATATATATATATATATATATATATATATATATAGTGTATTTACTTTATGCCATGCACTACCATTCTAATGTGCTGTGCATATATTACCTTTTTTTGATTTACAATAACCAATGGCAGGAGGACTTCCTACACATCTTTTAAAGGTGAGGAAATGAAGGCACAGAGTGGTTATGGAACTTGTCTAAAGCCACACAGCTATTAAGAGTCATGTCAAGATTTACCACCAGTTTTCTGTGACTTTATAGCCAAGGTTTTGTCCACTATGCAATGGTGACACCTCCTATCTTCTGATGGACCCTTTTTAAAATTTGAGGCCATCAGAACACATCTTGGGCAGCCACCGAACTTCTTTTGGCTGCCCCTCCCAGTTTTGGGCCAACAGCATTGGATGGAATTATAGTCAGAAATTTTCTGTCTTCGTGACGGTGTCCTAACCTTCTATTTTTTCCTTGAATTTTAAAAAATCTCATCCCTAGTACTGAAAGCTCATGTCCACCTGAGGTGATACTTTTCCTCCTTCTCAAAAGCTTAAATGGCTACCTTCTTTCTAGTTGCTATTTCCTTAGCTGATGAGTTTGCCCTGATTAGTCAATATTGGGAGCAGGATCGCGGTTCTCCTTATCACTTTTTCAAACTGCTGGGAGATGAAGTGGTTGTAAGCCACATGAAGAATTTATTACATATGTTGTTCTTAGCTGACCTGACCCCTTTCTTACCACATAATATAGTGCTCTGAGTCCTGCATTCTGCTGGTTACGTTGAGTTTTGTTTGTTTGTTCACTGTTAACCACAACTAAACTTTAAGTCTGGGAATAGTCTCCAAGTTTCTGGAAATAGTCAAGTGGCTCCCATCTTTTTGTTATTGCTATAGATCAGTTTTGAAAAGAAATTCAACCTCAAAACCCTCTTTGATTCCTTTCTCTCTCTTGGTCCCTCTCCCTCACATTCAATTAAAGACTATTCTCACCTCAAAATATCTCTTATATCCTACTTACATAATTATCTTTGCCATAGTCAACAAAATAAGTTCAGGCTTTAAAACCTCTTAACCTACCGTGTGGTAATAGCTCCTTACCTGGACCAATAGCCAGATAAACATTCTCTGTAGTTTCCATCCCACTCTGAATTGAATAGGTCTCTAAGTTAGTCACACCCCAATGTGTCCTAAGAAGTGTGATGGGATACCTACTTTGCACCTTTGGAAATGATTTCTTTGATCCAAGAGACCAGAAGAGCTACTCTCTTTGCCCCCTCCAGTTCTGCGGCATCTGGATGTTACAACAGAGTCTCCAGCAACCACTCATTGTGAGCAACACCTGAAGCCTGCCCTTGCTGTGCAGTTCTTGCTATGTGCAATCTTCACTGAAGAGGTTTTAAAATACAAGTCTTCTCAATAGCTACACCATCCTCTTTGCCTATAAAGTTCATGCCAGATTAACCACCTGAAACACAAACTCTTCACGATTTTATACTTCTCTTCTAGTCATCTTGAGTAAAAGGAATTGAGAATTAGCAGCCTATCGCCAAGATGATCAGAACCTGAATATTTCTGTAACTTTGAGACTTCCTCATGATGGTTATTTTTAAAATATTCCATATTTGGTCATTTTATTCATTCAACAAGCATTTATTATGCACTTATTGTCAAATGTGATGCTATATGCTGGATGTATAAGAGGAAAATAATTAAGAATCACTTTCTGCCATTAGAGAATTTATGATCTAGTGAGGGCAATGACAAGCACAGATGCTACCTGCTCAGTAGATTCCCCTATCTTTACTATTAACAGAATCTCAATTTTGTTCAGAGAGTACTGTGTCTAGCAGGACGGAGTGATGTATAATTTATTGAGGAGTAAGCATGTAAACAATACTAAACTGGAAGCCTATGGGGCTCTGAGGAAGGATTTTCCTTATGGAAAAAAGCAAGAACCAGCTACCTACATCCATTGTAGGCCTCTTTTATATGAGACCATGGCGTTTAGAGCTATGACAGCCTTCTTGAGATTGAGGGAAAGGTCCGTCATTGAGATGCTCCCCAGTGCTAATATCACTAAACTACTGATCCAACTTTGCAACTATCTATGTCTAGCCTTGGGCTGGGATTTAGCTCAGTTGGTAGAGTGCTGCTCTGCAGTCTCTGAGGTCCTGAGTTTGATTCCCAGCACTGCAAAATGGGAGAAGGATGTGGCAACCCACTCCCAAGGCAATCCCGAAACAGTCAGCCATTGAAAACCCTGTGAGGGTCGCTATGAGTCGGACTCAACTTGACAGCACCTAACAACAACAACAACAACATGTCTAGCCTTAATATTCTACAGGGTAATCCTGTAGATTACCTGTAGAACCCTGTAGAACCGAGTACCATTTTTTCTTATTTAAGCCACCATTGGTTTTTCTAGCTATAGCAAGAGAGCCATGCAAATAAGTATCTGAAATATAGTATAATAATTATTCAATTACAGAATCATGCATAGAAGGCAGTATACTTTAGAAGTATACAAAGAGAAGTAATACCTTGTCCTTTACCCTAAGAACCATAGTCTAGGAGGAAGCAGATGCAATTAGTGCATATTTATGATGTATTTAATAAATGCAACATGAGAAATGTGCACAGGGTGATGTAGGAGTACCAAAGATGAAAATCTGACCCAGGGTTCTGTAATATTTGCTCATGATGAGAGTGAGCCAAAGCATTTTATTCAGGAGCATCACAGAGTATATGCTGTGTCCCTTTCAGTGCATAATATCAGTAAGTATAAGGTGTCATTTTATTCTATTACTGGTATTGTTAAATTGGATTAGAAGGATCATGAGTTGTTTGCCAGGTTTTCTTCTTTAAATTTCCCATATTCCTTAATCAATAAGTGCTTTATGAGAAAATATTTGAGACTGTGTAGATATAGTGTTTCTTATCAAACTCTTGCCTACTAGTGTTAGCAACAATTGATGATACTTGCTGAATCATATATTTCAAAGATGTTTATAAAATAACTTTTCAAGCTTCTTAAAATTCCTTCTATATTTCATGGTATTCTATAAAGACAAGAACTTCTCTTTCATGCATTAATTCATGTTTATATAAATTTATATATTCCCATTTTATACAATAAGTAATCTGCAAATATTATTTATTTTGATGCTCAAATTATGCCAAATTTGGCAGTAGGAGACCCTTCCAACTTCCTTCTGTGCCCTTATTCTTTGAGAATTTCCTTAATTTATTGTACAAGAAGATACTCCAGGCTCATCTTGAACTTTTCCTGCCCTGAGCCATGAAATCAGCAATTCTCCACGTGATCCTGGTTTCTTTCGTAGAGAATGGCATGGTATTAACTAATTAGTCAATTAATTCTCTTGTTTTCTTTGAGAAAAGATCTTTTCATATGACCCAGCATAGCCTGAAGCTCACTATATTGAAAAAGCTACCTTAGTTTTCTGAGTACTAGAATTATAGCCATATGTCACCATGCCTGGCTTGATGGTGTGGTACTTAGGGCAAACCAAGATCTGAGTACTAATAGCCCATTGCTATTAGGGTATCATAGCTTCGAGGCCTTTTCAGTGGGCATAAGAAATAGATATATGTATACACTTGTGCATATATTTATCTATATCTATAGATATATGGATATGGAAGTAAAAAATATATATTTCTCCTTTGCTGTCATTAGAAAACCCAGGTATTTATAAAATTGGATCAAATATATCTATTAGTATAGGTATAAAAATAAATCATAAGTTCATACCAATACTTTCAATTCCAATGCAATGTACCTTTCTCTGACAGTGAGAAATCTGGCCCCATGATTCTTAATATAACTACTTGTTTAATCCTATAATACCCTAACAACACTTTTATAATTCTGATCCATACAATGGTGACAAACAATTAACTAGACATATGTCTATGTACGGTTCTTGGTGCCTGCAGCTGTAGCCCTGTGGCATCTGATCCCGTCAGATCTCAGTAGCTAAGCAGGGTCAGGCCTGGTTAGTACCTGGATGGGAGACCACCTGGGAATACCAGAAGCTGTAGGCTTTGGAGAAGGACCTGGCATCCCCCTCCCAAAAATCAATCTGTCATTGAAAACCCTATGAACATCAGAGAAGCACTGACAATAGTGTTTCCCCTGTTGGACAGAGGGTCTCTATGAGTCAGATACCAACTCGATGGCACCTAACAACAACGACAACAATGGTTCTTGTTATCTTCAGTGTAAGGGCTTGCCTCTATCATCATACTTTTGGCCAATTATTTGTTTACATATATTTCCACACTACAATGCAAATGCCTTGAAAGCAGGAAGGAAATCCTTATTTTTCTTAATTTTCTAGGGCCTAGCAAAGAACCTGACACATATAAGGTACTCCAACAATGGTTGAATGAATCAATGAATGAATAACTCAAACACTCAGTTATTCCCATCACCTTTAGGAGTAAGTCTCACATTCAAGGAAGGAGTCTTACAAATTTTTCTACATCCTATTTTCCCCTAAATGGAGACCCCCACTTTGTGGAGACCCCCACAAAGTATGTTTCATTCTCAGCCCTCTGGTCTCTTATTTATGCTATTCGTTTTGTCTTGGACATTCTCTCTTCCTTCCTATCTTTTTTGATTCAATTTCATTTAAATTTCTCTCCTTTAAAATCAAAATGCCTATAACATATTGCTCTAAATATCTAACTTGGCATATATATTAACATGTACCATAGATATCTTACATGCTTAAATGCTATTTATCTCAGATTGCCATAGTGCCTGTCATCTTCAAGTGCCATGGCACTGCTATACAAGTGGATGGCAATATGAGAATGTTTGGTGAATGACAGATGGTTGTCCATCATATGAGTTCAGGGTCCTTAAGAAGTCCTCTAGCACCATTCCAGCCTCTTCATTCATGCAAGCTAGGCTCAATATGCTGCTATGAAGGATTCATTCTTTTGGCTTTCTCTGAATTTATCCTCTTAGTCTCACTGTTAATTTTTATCATTCCATTAATCTCGTCAGTCATAGAATGCAAGCAATGTTTTCCTCTTGATTCTCTGGAAGTAATGGGCTTTAAACAGTAAAACAACTTTTGAAGATCGGTCCAGAATCACCAAACAGAGAACTTCATGTGGGTACTGAGAGTCTTTTTGGCCACTCTAACAGAAGTGACAGTTTTCAGATGGGCTAGGAAGAAGAGTTACATAAGCTTAGCTCTATCAGCAGGTGTCTGTAGATTTGTGAACAACAGACTGAACAGCCATGTCTGTTTTACTATTTCTAATTCCTACCTAAATGATTTATTTGCCCCAAACAAAGCCCTGTTTAGAGATAACCTAGATGAAAGGTATTTTAAACACAAACAAGTATTATTAGCCTTAGGAATAAAATAGGCAATTCAAGGACAATTCTCAGTTTCCCAGCCTCTTTGGAAACTCCCTTTGTGTTTTCAAGTAAGCTACTATCTGAACATTTGCAGGTTTTATCAGAAGTTTCACCTGCAAAGGCCAATCTACACTAACAAAATATTGTAAATTCTGGACTCTGTATCTGAAGCCAGTATCCCTGGAGCATATTACAGTGTCTTCAGAAACCCAAAGGCAACACCAATCATGACTTTCCTGTGAGGATAAACCTTCCCTTACACAATCAAAGTGTTTCCCATTTTTAAATTACCAATTTCCAATCGACCTTTTCATTTAGGTGCATGTAGTTCCTGTAAACTACCTCCCCTCTGGAGACAAGGGAATAGCTGCTGCTCATTTCCCTTCAGCTCGCCTCTATTTCAGCAGAGCTGATCTGACCCTAAGTCCCATAGTGAGGAAGATATCAGATGCCGCAGAGTACCCACCCTGCTAAGCAACAGTGACTGTGTGCCAGCAAGCTGGGACTCTTCATCCAAGCAAGAGATTACTGACTGAGGCCAAATGGGGACAGGGATAGAAATATCAGCAGAGAGGAGTATCTGTCCTTTCGAGCATATTCTCACCAGCCTGAACAAACTCTCATTGCATCTTGTGGGACTTACCTTTACCAACCACAGTCCACAGGACTTTTTACTCAATGGAGACTGTCAGTCTCCTCCTCGACCCTGTGGAAAAGCAACTCAGCAGCACCACAAATGGTTTTCAGTCCAACCTCACATCTTACCAAATTTTCCAGCTGGATGGACAACAAGCCCCATGAGGTTAAGCGATGTAACTTTAGGTTATGGAGTGAGTCAGTTGCTCAGCTATGTTGTAAAATGTGGGCCCATTCTGGCTTCCAGGACTTCACTCTAAGCAGCAGACCACATGGTCCCCCTTCTGCAATAGGAACAGCCTGTCTGCAGAGAAATGGAATTAAACTATTAGCAAGTGGTTTCTGACTCTAGTGGAAGCACCAGCAACAATAGCCACTTCTACATAACGTTTTAAGAGAGCTGTTTGTTTTGGCAGTGCTTTACTCTATTACACATTCCTGCCACTTAATTGTCCTTGCGAAGATAAACAAAGGCCTTCTGAAGCAGAGCTGGAAGCTCTATAACTCAGCCAGCCAAATATTTGTTAAATGGGGAGGGAAAGGGGGCTTGCCTGATATATTCAGCTGTATGTGAAACGACACCATTTTGTCTATATAACCGTTTTCTGAACTTCTCTATCCCTCTCTTACTGCCTTGCGTTCTGGAAGAAAGTTTAAAAATATATTCTAATTCATGACTTCTTTAATATCAAACTGCTCTTCTGACCTTCAGAGTTGTTTGGTAAGCTCAAAGCTAACAAGAAACACAATATCCAAGTTTTTGTGTTGTTTTTCAAATGTAATGAAAATCACATCATTATAATGATGTTCATGAAGATAGTGAACAAACATATTCAAATATCTTGGTGAACATCAATACTGGACCTGCATTATCTAAGAGCTGTGCAGGACATGGACCTAAATGTGGATTTCTCTCTTGATAAAAGGAAGGAGAAAAGAAAGCATGACAATTGATATACATCTTTCCCTTGCCCTCTATGTACAGTTTCTGATTCAAAAACTAGGACTATGTACAAGTGAGATGGGAGAGTTCAATGCTGCCCACAATGAGTTAATGATCTATCAGAATGGTAAGATTGGGCCAGTTTTAGAGGTGACTAAGAGCTTTTAAAAGGAGGAGGAAACAATCTAATAGCTTACTTTGGGAATTTTGAAGGTAGGTTAATTGCTGAAGGTCATATTTCAGGATGGGATGAGAGGAAGAGTGGTGTCGATTTGGCCATGCTTCATATTTCTGCAAATGTATTCCTGTTCATCTTGTCCCATGTGTTCTACCAGGAAACTCATAAAGAGTTGGGTGGCTACTTTGTGAATTGAGGCATGTGTGAGGAGGCAATAGGAACTAGATCTCCCAATACCAACTGTCAGCAGTTGATCTACTCTTGAAGAATACTTTAAGAAGAGAAAATAATAAAACTGGTTATAGTATCCACTGGATTATTAGTAAACACATACTAAGTACTACTAAGAACCTGGGACAAAATAAAAGATATTTCATGATCCTTTTTAATTAACTGAAGACAAAAAGATGTCTTAAGAGGTCAAGATTTAGCTCAGTTTGTTGAGTGCTGCTCTACATTCTCTGAGGACCTGGGTTCAATCAGTAGCACTGCAAAAACAAGAAAAGGGTGTGGCAATCCACTCCTGAAGCAATCCCAAAATGATCAGCCATTGAAAACCCTACGAGAGTTGCTATGAGTTGAACTCCGCTTAACAGCACCCAACAATAACAACAAGAGACAAATAATCTGCAAATGAGCTAACTGCTGCCTTTGCACATGTGCTTCTCTCTACCCGGAACACCACTCTTTGTCCCATTCACTCTTATTTACTGTGCACGTCTCAGCTTAATGGCACCTTTTTGAGGAATCCATCTTGGTTCTCTCAAGTTCATGCCCTCTTATGTGATCTTATTACCTTTCCCAGGCTCAGAAGACACATTATATTGTATTTTGTTTGAAAATTACCCTGCCAAGCCCTCCTCAACACTGACCCAAGTTCTTCAGAGTAAAGACCTTGTCTGTTTTATGTGTTTATCCCCAGTTAATAATATTTATTTATTTATTTATTTTTTTTTTTTCAGAATTGGAAAGTTGAACCCAGGGCCTCACACATACTTTGGAAGCACTCTCCACTGGGCTGTACCCCCATCCCATTTTAAATTTCTTATTTTGCAACAGGATATTGCTAAATTGTGTAGACTGCCTCTGGTCTCAAACTCATGATCCTCCTGCCTCAGTTGCTGGGATTATAGGAGTGCACTACCATACCTGGCCCCAGTCAATAATTTTTCAATGAAAGACTAAAATTATCTCTGTTCTTCATGTAAAGAAGACAATAAGGAAAATAGGTAGCATGTAGCTGAGAGGTGGGATGTATTAGTTTCCTGTGGTTATTATAATAAATTACCACAAACTGAGTTGTTTAAAAGATGAGAAATTTACTTTTTATACTTCTGGAGGCTGGAGGCTGGAATCAGTATCACTGGGTGGAATTCAACACTAGGGGATGTTGAGAATCTGTTGTTTGCCTTTTTCAGCCTCTGGTAGCTGCCCACATACCTTGGTTTGTGGCTAAATCACTCCAGATTTCAAGGTCAACATCTTAAATCTCTCTGTATTCCATCTTTATGTTGCTGTCCCCTCTGTGTTTGCCAAATCTTCTTCTGCCTCTCTCTGAAGATCCATATGATTGTATTTAGGACCCACCTAAATAAACTAGACTAAACTTCCCATCACAAGATCCTTAACTTAAACACACCTAAGCTTTGATGTGTAAAACCACATTTACAGGTTCTAGAATTATGATATGTATATCTTTAGGAAGACTATTTTTCATTCTACACCAGGATTATTAAAAAAGGAAAAAAATCATGAAAATGGAGCCAGCAAGAAGAAGTAATTTGATCAAGAATAATATATAATGATAGAATAATCAAAAACTTTGAAAATGAGGAAGCTGATAAAGAGGAAATAAAAAGAAAAAAATTTTAAAGGAGCACAGTTCATGTGACAGTATAGGAAGGCAGACTCTATAACCCAGACACTGGAGCCCAGCTGCCGGGTTAGAATCTGGCTCCTCCATATGCTGGCTGTGTAACTTGAGCAAGCTACTTAATTTCTTTGTGCCTCAATGTCCTCATATTTAATCTGTGAATAGTACTAACCCTTACTTGATAGGGGCATGGCCAATGACTAAAAGAATCAATATTTGGGAGCACTTAGAAGTATTTTATATTATTATTTTAAGGAAATCAGAAATCAAGGAAGGAATATGAATTTTGAAAAGAGGAAAAAGGAGCAATGTGTGGAAGATACATTGGTAGGAAAAGAAGACTTGCAAATGATTTCCAAGAAGAGTTAAAAAAAAAAAAACTACAAATGATGTAATGTTAAGGATAGTTTTATATCAAATTAAAAACATTTGCAACCACAAATTTGAGGGAAAATAGGGTAAATATATTGTATGCAGGACTATAATTGAGGACATCAGGAAGATTGCAGAAAGCAGAAAAGAATGTTCCAAGAATAAATATTTTTCTTTCATTTATGTATTTATGTGGCTGATAGTGTTTTTCTTCTATGTCTTTGTTGACTTTTTTTGTCTAGTTATCATATTAACTGCTGAGAGAAGATTCAGATCTCTAAGACTGTGAAACTGTCAATTTCTCCCTCCAGTTATGTCTATTTTTACTTCATGTATTCTGAATCTTATTATATATATGTTGTTGTTGTTAGGTGCCATCGAGTCGGTATCCGACTCATGGTGACCCTCATAGGGTTTTCAATGGCTGACTGTTTCGGGATTGCCTTGGAAGTGCATTGCCAGGCCCTTCTCCCATTTTTGTGGTGCTGGGAATTGAACTCGGGACCTTAGAGACTGCAGCGCAGCACTCTACCAACTGAGCTAAATCCCAGCCCCCATATATATATATATATATATATATATATATACACACTTATTATTGTAATATCTTTAATTAATTGGCCTTTTTATTATAAGGACATGCCCCTCTTTGTTTCTGATAATGCTTTTTGCTTGTGTATTAGTTTCTTAGGGTTACCATTAAAAATTATGCACACTGAGTAGTTTAAACCAACAGAAATTAATTCTTTTTTTCAGTTTAGAAGTATAGAAGTTCAAAATCAAGGTATCAGACCATTCTCCCTCTAAAGCCTCTAGGGAAAAATCCACCCTTGCCTCTTCCATTTCCAGGGGTTGCCTAAAATACTTAGTGTTTCTTGGCTTACAAATCAATCAGTTCAATCTATGCCTCCATCATCACTTAAATTTCTCTCTTGATATCTCTATCTCCAAATTTCTCTCTTCTAATAAGCACATAAGTCATCAGATTAAAGTGAGCTCTAATACACTATGACCTCTCTTAATTTGATTATATCAGCAAAGATCCAATTTCTAAATCAGGTCACATTCATTGGGACCAGGGATTAGGACTTGAAGATATTTTTTTGGAGGACACAATTCAGTCCACAACATCTTGAGATCTGTTTTGGCTGATGTTTGTGTAGTCACTCTAGCCTTTTTATGCTTTCTATCTGTAATAGTATATTTTTTCTCTCCCCATTTCCTTTGCGCCTATTTGCTTCTTCAGATTTGAAGTATGTCGCTTACAGATAGTAGTGACTTTTAAAATTGTTTGGATAATCTCTGCCTTGTGATTCAATCATTTTATTCCATTACTATTTAATATAATTATTGATATGTTTGGGTGGGTCTACCATTTTATAAGTTTACTTGTCTCTTTCTTTTTTAGGCTATGTTCTTCATTTACTGCCTTTAACATTATTTGAATGTTTTCAATTCTATTCAGTTTTTCTTATTGGCTTTTTAGCTATGTTTCATTGCATTTTCTTTTAGCAGTTGATTGGTGACTGTAATATAGATATCCTTAACTTTTCACAGTTAACATGGTAATAGTAACACTTTGTGTAAAATATACAACACTTGCAAATGAATAGAATTATATTTGCTGCTACTATGTGTTATAGTTATTTTATGTATTACATATAGCTATTTGTTGTTAGGTACCATCGAGTTGGGTCCATCTCATAACAACCCCCATGGAGTTTTCAATGGCTGATGCCTTCAGGATTGCTTCAGGAGTGGATTGCCATGTCCTTCTGCTTTTACAGTGCTGGGGATCAAACCTGTGTCCTCAGACAGTATAGAGTAGTGCTCTACCAGCTGAGCTATACCCTAGACCTACCTACTTTATAAATCCTAAAAGATAGTATACTTTTTGCTTTAAACATTCATCTTTTAAAAAGAGAGAAAAGAAAAATATATTTCATATTTCCTCAGTAATTTTACAATTTCTGGTTCATTCTTTCCTGAGAACCTAAGTTTTCATCCAGAATCTTTTCCTTTTAGCCTTAGGAGCTCACATTAGCTTTTTTATTTATTTTATTTATTTTTTTAATAGTGCAGAGTCCATTGGGAATGAATATTTTTAGTTCTCTTTTATCTGAAATAGTTTTTATTTTGCCTTGATCTTTGAAAAAGGCTTTTATTTATTTATTTATTTTTTGGTTTAGATTTGACATTCTAAGTTGATAGTATTTTTTTCCATTTCATATTTTTCTGCCATCCATTGTTTATGATGAGGATTCTGTTCTTAGAGTCTGTTCCCTTGTATGTAATGGGTCTCCTATTTTTACCCCCTGTAGTGCTGAAGAATGAACCTGAGGACTCACACAGGCTAAGCATATATGGCCTACTACTGAGCAACGTCCTCAGCCCTATCTTTAAAATTTAATTTAATTTTTTTCTATTGCTTTCAAAATTTCTTCTTTATCATTGGCCAAAAAGCTGAACTATGATGTGCTTCAAGTAAGCATCTTCATGTTTATTCTAGTCAGTTTTGACAAAATATCTTGAATCTGTAAATTTTTGTCTTTCAACAAATTTGGGAAGCGATTGGTCATTATTTTTCTGTCTTCTCCTAGAAATGCCTGTATGTTGAATTATTTGATATGGTCTGAGAGGTTCCTTGTTTGTTATTTTCAATCATTTTCTCTCTATTCTTCTCCTTAGGTGATTTTATTGATTTATCTCCAATTTTGCTT
>VMDO01002895.1:0-99002 GCA_007922755.1 Pedetes capensis | reverse complement strand
GCATCTATTAACTTTTCCCCCATTGGGTATTATTTCCTTTGCCTTAGAAAGTAATTTCTTTGGATGGATATGAAGTGCAAACCTTGTGTCTTTGGCCAGCAGTTCTGCTCTTGATTCAAATTATTTGCTTTGCCAAACTGTTTTTTTCTCTTCCGTGCATGCCTGATTCAGAGATCAGCCTGAGAAATGGGTGGTCAGAACTTAGGGATCTGCTGTCTGTCTCCTTTCTCTTCCCTCCCATGATTCCTCTGCTTGCTTCAGTTGCAGTTTCCCAACTCTATTAATTTTGATCTTGCTCACCAGAAAGACTGGATCTTTCCATTAGTGCCCTCACTCTTGGGCTACTAAATGCCAAATGGACCATTTCAACATTGCAGAAATGGAGGCCTTATATCATAGTGCTCCTCCTCAGGCTTCCCATAAGGGTCTACCTGCTTCTGTCCATCCTCTAGTGACTTTTGATAGTTGCCAGTGTCTTTTATCCAGCTTTACTCATTATTTCTGGAGAGAGGAGGAGAAAAGGCAAACCCTGAAGAGATTTATTCCACCACTACCAGAAACTGGAAGTCCACTAGATCTACAGTGTTGTTTATAACAGTAAAATGTTGAAACTAATGTAAGTCAAGAAGAGAGTGATTTGAAAGACTGACACATCCCCTTCTGGAATACTGTGCGCAGTTGAGAATCAGGTCCCTCTAAGTACTAAAAGGGACAGATCTCTAAGACCCATTCTTAAGCTTCAACATGAGTTTTAGAACTATGTGTACAGCTCATTAGTGTATGCTATGAGGTGCCTGCCAGGTCCTCCCGTCAAGATCAGAGCACTTATGTCTCTAGCTGTTAGGAGCATTGGCTACTGAAGGACCCCAGAAGAGTCCTTCTCTATGAATTACTCTCAGCTGAAGGGAACCATATTTTCTAATATATGCCTTTTCCTCAAGTGTTGCTTCTATTCAATGCCTGATTAATGTGAGGATCCAAGGGGCTAGCCCTGTTGTTTCAATGTGGGACATCTCTGAAGATCTATCCTAGTTCTAGTGCCTTGAGAGATTGGCTGAGGCATTGGCTGTATTTGTGGCATACTTTAACTTGTTCTGCCCAACCCTGCTTCACCTACTCCTTTCCAGGTGTTGTTTCAGCAGTCCACCCCTTCTTAAATATGCACATAAATCTCCATCTCAGACTCTGAGAAGGAGAACCTAACCAAAGGCAGCCTAATACCTATCAGGTAAACAAGCAAACAACTCACAAATAAAACCAGGATCTGTAAGTAGAAAAGGCTGTGGTATAGGAAAGGCTCTGGAAGAGTGTAAGTGAAAACAATAATAGCAGTTACTAGTAGGGAGAAGTAGGATGGTTGTTTTAGTCAGTTTCCCATTACTATGACAAAGCACCTAAGGAAAACAACTTAAAGGAAAAAAGGTTTATTTTGGCTAATGGTTTCAGATGTTTTAGCCCAGGGTTTCTTGGCTCCATTACTTTTAGCCATGTGGCAAGGCAGAAATATCATGATAGAGGAGCACAGTATAAGAAAGTTTCTCATCTCCCACAGAAGCAGAGAGAGGTGGAAAGGAAGGGGCTGGGAACAAAGATATTATCCCCAAGGGTACACCTTCAAATACCCACTCCCTTCAATTAGGTCCCACGTCCTAAGTTTCTATCACCTCCCAATAGCCCATCATATTATGAACCCATCAATTAATCCATTGATGAGGTCAGAGCCCTATTGTTGCATGGGAACAACGTCTTCAACAAATGAGCCTTTGGAGAACATTTTAGATCCAAACTTTAACAATGGGAGAAGTTATTCAAGAGATAGGTTATCTTACACATATAGTTTAAACTTGCTACAGCTCAGATATATTTATACATCTTTGTGGAATTAAAAGTAAATATCATCATGAAAATAGAAAGATAATTCTGTCTGTGTCTTCAATATTTTTCTCTTGCTTCCTTCAAACATATCCTATATTCAATATCTTCTTCTTCCATAGTCTTCAAACCCTGAGCATGGACACCATATACCCAACTGCTTCTGTATTCCTCCACTGGGGTGGATGTCAGAATCATCACACTCAAACATTTCTAAACTAACTTAACATGACTACTTCCAGTTTCTCTCCTGTATTTGTTCTCATTCAATGAGAGCATCACCCACTTAGCTAACTGCACAAACAAGGAATATAGGAGTCATTGTTTACTTTGCTTTCTCCCTCATTGCTCCACTTCCAACCCATGTTAAACCCCTATTGATTCTATTTTCTTGGTATCTCCCAGATCCCATCAATTCTGTGCAGTTTTTGCCATTATCATTGTTCAGATTAGCATCTACTTTTGCTTTGTTTATTGTTTAGAATCTTGACCCTAGTCTTGCTCCTCTTCAATCTATTCTCCTTTCCAAAACATTAAGTTCTTCAAACTATGCCTCTGATAGGGATCTATTGTCTTCAGCAGATTCTGAAGATCCTAGAATGTCTCTACTAATTATATGTTGGCATTATATATTCCAGCCACATTGTACTTCTAACCTGTGGATTCTGTTCTTTCTTTTGTATACATCACACTGACTTTTACCTAATTAGGTATTTTCTTAATTCCGGGATCTAATTCTGGGGTATTTCCATATCTGTTTCTTCTGCTTGAATTAACATTTTATGCAACCTATCTCCCACCTCATTTACTCCTATGAATTAAACTTCTAGGACTCAATTAAGTGTTTCTCCTTCCCAAAATCAGACAAGGGGACTTTCTTCTGTGCAACTAGGGTGAATTGTGCCTATTCTACCATGGCATTCACCAGACTTGATCACTATTGCCTATTTGTGACCTTCACTAATCTATGAGTACCTTACTGTTTTATTCTCTTATCAGCCTTTTTAATAATCAATATCTAACACATGGGATTTCCTAGTTTAAGAAATAAAAATATGTGGTACCCAGTCAAATTTGAATTTTAGGTAAACAACAAATATTAATCTTTATTATAACTATTCCCCAAATATTAAACAAGACATATTTATTCTAGCAAATTATTTTTATTTGATATTCAAATTTAACTGGGTGTCATATATTTTATCTGTCAACCCTACCAGCACTGTCTCTTGATAATACCAACTGATATAACCCTCCCTTCCTTTCTTTTCTGAAGAATTTAAAAAGCAAATTTAGATATTATGCCACTTCATTCTCAAATTCCTCAAAGTCTGTCTCCAACTTCTGTGATTTTTTTAAAAAAATATTTAACCACTATGGCATTATCAAACTAAACAAATTTAACAATAACTCTTCAACACTATTTAATAACTCATCTGCACACAACTTTCCTTGATCTTCTCCATGATTTCTGAGGTCATGACAAACATCATTCACAGATCCTCTTCAGATGCCTGGGGAGGGTGTGGGGGGGTTACTCGGAGCAAGGGTGTGAGGAGGGGGATTACTGCCCCAGGTGAGACTTCCAAACGATCCAGAAAATCTCTGGAATGTTCATTTGTATTTAGGCTGTACTTAGGGGAGAAAAGAGTGTTGGGTGAAGTCTGGTGCTCCCAGAGAGAATGCTCCAGAGAGTAGAGAGTGGCCCTGGGTACCAAACATCTGATTTGGATGAGCTGGCTGCCTTCTCACTACACTTCTGCCTGAAGAACCCAAGGAAAGGAAGCATCTTCAGTTCACATCCTAATACAAACAAAACAAAAACCTAGAAGATGTGCCAGGGAAAGGAAGAGCATTGACATGCACAGAGGGCGTTGAACTGGACCTTTATCCCCCCCATTCCGTGACTCCAGTGCCGAGTGTGATGAACTAGTGGATCCCTTCCTCCTGACATAAATCTTCATTGCTTTCCCAGGAGAAACGTCGCCACTGCCAAATGGCGGTTTTCATAATAAAAATCTCAGTGATTTATTTACCTTCCCAAGATTCTCCAAACATGAGAAACTTAATTGGACTTGTCTAAACACTGTTGGTCACTCACAGCCTTGAAGACCTCACTCGGTGTTCAGAACATAATGGAAATTACTGACACAAAAAAGAGGCCAAAACTCTGGTCTCTGATAGAGGCATAAAGAAAAATAATGAAAAATGACTGCACTCACTTTGCAGTTGGGCGATGTTGTATTTTTGTTTTAGGGGAAGAAGTGGAGAGTAGGAAAATATGATAGCTTTGGCCATTTTGTCTTTCTTTTTTGTCCTTCCTTCCCTCCTTCCTTCCTTCCTTCTCTTCCTTCCTTCCTCTCCCTTTCTTCCTTCCTTACTTCCTTTTTCTTTCTTCCTTTTTCTTTTTTTCTCTCTTCCTCTTTCTCCTCTTCCTCTTCTTCCTCTTTCTTCCTTTTCAGTACTTAGGGGTTGAACCCAGAGCCTTATGCATGCTAGGCAACTGCTCCACCACTGCCCTAAAATCCTGAATCACTGGGATTCACTGGGATTACAGGTGTGTAATCCTGAATCACTGGGATAACAGGTGTGTGCCCTGGTGCCCAGCAGTTGGCCATTTTCTTATGGACATTTGTGATCTGTTTGAGCCCCTAGGCCATCCTGGTACAAAACTGGGAAAACTTGTGTTACAAAACGTTTAGGTAACTTGACTTGGCATTTGGTAATAATCAATGCTGAACCATTAACTACAGTTCTATATTTGAATACTATCATTTTCTCAAGCATATCAAGTTAGCTGTTACTTCCACAGTTTGATTTAAAGGTGCTGAATATTTATCTTCACTTGAAAGTCCAGGTGATCCCTAAACATGTTTCTTGATTATTTCCCAAGCATTATGAGTTCCTCGGTAACTATACAAACTCCAACTTTTGAAGGGCAAGTTGCATTCCTCTTAATTTCAACATCCTGATTCCACCAAAAGATAAGGAGGGACAAGACCAGGCTTTTGCTTTTGCTCTGCTTCTTCTAGTGATCTGAACTGGTTAAGTCGAACTCCTGACTCAGATTCCTTGGCTGTAATGTGGAAATGGAAGTGCAAACTTGCCTTGTTTTCATTATAGGGTGGAGGAAGAATTAAATGAAATAAAGGCCCTTTAAAACAATAGACAGCTGTAACTGTGTGTGACATCATAACATTTTGATCAACAATAGTGGTCCATTAAGATTATAATAGAGCTGAAAAATTACTATGAGCCAGTGATGTGATAATATCCTGACATCACAGTAATGCATTCATTACATAGGTGTTTGGGGTGATGCTGATGGAAACAAACCTACTGCACTGACAGTCATATTAAAGATTAACACACGCAATTATGTATAGTATGTAAATCAGTAACAGTCATTATCATTACCAAGTATTATGTATTTACTATACTACACTTATTTTAGTATATACTCCTTTTACTTATAAAAAATGTTTACTATGAGATAGGATGTGTGTTATATGAGCAACAGCTTCATACATCTTGCGTCTCATTTACTGTGTCTCAATTGAATCAAGAGGTCATGTAGCATGATTGACTTATACCGTCTTGTTACTAGGTGCTATTGAGTTAGGCCCAACTCATAGTGACTCATAGTAAAAGAGAACAGAACACTCCCCAACACTGTGCTATGCCTGGCACTGTTATTGCCTCTCTGCTATTCATAGGATTTTCTTTTTTGCTTTTTTTTTTTTTTAGCGGTACTGAGGGTTGAACCCAGGGCCTCGTGCCTGCATGCTCTGCAAGCACTGGACCACTGAGCAGCTCCCCCAGCCCATTTTTGTACTTTTTGAGACAGGGTCTTGCTAAGTTAGGCAGACTGCCTCTGGTCTCGAACTTGCGATCCTCCCTCCTCCGCCTCCCGAGCCGCTGGGATTACAGGCGTGTGCCACCGCACCCAGCCATTCATAGGATTTTCAGTGACAGATTGTTTTGGGTCCCTCTCCCATTATACCATCTAGGCTTGTGTAAATAAACTCTATGACATTAATACAATGACAAAACCAACCAATGACACATTTCTTAGAAGGTGCTTCATTGTTAAGACATGTGTGACTATATTTGGGAGGTGCCCTCAGAATTACTTAGCAATTTGTATAAATTGATATTGTTTTTGCTTATGACCTTAAGACATTCTTTAACCTTGCCTTGCCCCAATTTAGTTACAGAAGAAAGGAAAATTATTAATTCCTTTTCCTACCTCTCTCAGAAGAAAGCTGTGGAACAGAGATATTAAATGGGAAAGACTGTAAATTCCAGATTTCCTTATAACATTGTCACCAAGTATAACAGTGAAAAGCTTGATAATAGTAGTAATTTATATGCCATGCAAGTATGCATAGACCTTTAACTCCCAGCAGCAACTATTGTCTGCTGAATGTGGTACTGTCTCAGCTGTGTTTAACATCTTGGATGGACAGAACAAGCCAACCTAAGTCTGGCTCCTGTTCTCTCACAAGTCTCTCTCTTGCTCTAGTGCTTCCATAGCCCTAAGCCCTCTGGTATCACTTACAGCTGGTTTTCTGCACATTTATTCTTTGATCACACCCTCTGCCCACCTTCTTTCTCCATATTTTGTCCCTCCAGGCAGTGAGTCAGTTAATGCAAACTGGTGTTTCATGACTTAACTCCATTTTGTTATTTGAAATGAATATGGATGATACTCTGGAGTCTAGATGTTTAATGACCAGGTCTGAAAACTTCAACATGGTAGTATCAGTTGTTATATTAAATCTATGCTGCCTTTTAAAAAGGCATTTTTAGATTTAACTTGGCTTTTGATGTCCTTGATAATCAGGACATTACTGACTAGTGTGCTCAATAGAAGTAGAAGTGAGTTACCACTTCCATAGATGCATTATCAATGAGCAGGAAATAGCCGAAAGCTCTCGAAAGATTGTTCAATTTCAATTTCCAGATCTCCAGTAAGTGCAAATAACTGGTAAAAATTCATTCAGATTCAAATTCTAGCTCAAGGGAGTCTGAAAAGGGAGACTTGAGCTTTTCAGGCTTTCCAAGTAGATCCATCCTTAACTCTTATGTCATCTCAGCTACTCTTAACACAACTGATCACACTCTCTTTCTCAAAGTCCCTTCCCTTGGCTTCTGAGATACAGAACTCTCTTGGGTTCCCACTTATCCTTATGGGCCCCTTCTTTTCAATGTCTTCTCTGGTTTTCCTTCCTCTGGTTTCTCCTTAAATGATGATGTTTATTGTATTTATGCCACAGGCCTACTTTATTTCTCATCCTACATGCTTTTCTAGATAATCTCACTTCTGTCTGTGTCTCCAGTTACCATTATTTGCTATCGACTCCCAAGTCCACATCTCTAATATATATTGCCCTTCAGAATTTCAAATCTATATAGCCAACTCCTCACTAAAATTGTATGTCTCAATGACAAAGCAAATTCAACATGTTCTATAATGAATCCGTCCTATTTTTCCTCAAAACATAGCTTTTCTAAGTGTTTCCATCACCCATCTAGTAATCCAACCAGAATTTTGATGTCTGGTAGTAAAAACCCTGGTCTGATTTTTACCTAGTATCTGGTTCTCAAGAAGCAAAAAGCAGAAGTTGCCAGATCAGTTAAGGTCCATGTCTGTAACTAGTCTATCATGTCCACTGAGTTAAATTGCTCAAACTAGTCACAAGATGAAGACTACAGCCTTAGTACTGTGACATCCAAACCTATTAGATCTCGGAAGCTAAGCAGGGTTGGGCTTGGTTAGTACTTGGATGGGAGACCATCTGGGAACCCCAGATATTGTAGGCTTGGGAGAGCCCGGCAACCTGCTCCTAAAGAGCAATCCACCATTGAAAACTCTATGAATAGCAGAGAAGCACTGACAATAATGTTTTGTCTGTTCTATATAGGGTCGCTGAATAGTACACTGACTCAACCACACCTAACAACAAACAATGGGTTCACCCAGACTCAATATTGTAGAGAAATCGACCATCTCATGATGGGGGAGTGGCAAGTTCATATTGTGAAAGAGAATGTAGAATGGAAAATATTATTTTATCTCTGGAAAATGTAATCTGCAAGAAGAGCAAAATCAGAAATCAAATTCAGGCTCAACCAACTTCAAGGCAAAGGCACTTAATAATGTGATACTTCTTTATATGTTCAGGAGAGTGCTTCCTTCATTTCTCAAAAATAACTGAAACAAAGGAATATTGGTGACTTTAAATCATTGTTCATTTATTTATTCATTCAATATATACAAGTGCTGTAGATTTCCAGTAACAACAACAAGCCTACCCATTGTTTGGGTAAATACAACAATGAGTAGAAAGCACACGTCACTGGTCTCCTGGACTCTATAATCCATTCTTTCACTGTGGTATAAGGACTTTCATTTTGAATAATGGAATTAGAATCAGTTGTCATCAATGGCAAAGAGGATCCATTTTTTTCACCATAAAGAATGCTGAAATGAAGCTCTTCAGGGAAGTAGAGGCCTACACAGAGTTTCAAGTTTAAACTTGACTCAAAGTTTATAGCATCATAAATATTTAGACCTCTTCGTGTGGCATGTATACAGGGAAGATTATAAATTTCAAATATTTATAGCTGGTAAGTGCTTTTCATTTATGACAGTACTTGACACATAGCAGCTTACAGAAAGAAAACACTTGAATTTAGCATTCAAGCAAATTAATTTCATATCCTGTCATAGGGTCAAACTGTGCCTCTGGCTAAATGGCCAACAGTTGACCCAAACAATCAATTGGATCACTGTGCAATCCAATTCCCCCATTAAGACAACTGAAATAATAACAAAATCAGATTGACTCTATGGCAATCTAATCAATTGCTCCATAATCACATATAACATTTCTACAATCAAATTAATTTAATTTTATTTGGTTTAGATAAGTGACATAGACACAACCTTCATAGTGCCTGCTATCTCCTTGTACATAGCATGACATAATGTTAGCATTTGAAGGGGTCCTAGAGATTATCTGGTTCTATCCATCTCATACTGGGAAGTAAGGTGCGGGCAGTACACAAAGTCCCAGATAAATGTGTTGTACTTCTGGAGTGTTAGTAAATAAATCCTAAAATTTGGGTGAAGAGGAAAGATACATTTACATATGTAAACAAGTATAGATACATCATGGATTGTATATGCTATGGTAACCCAAACTTCCCAACCTCTATGACTTAAATGAAGAAAATTCATTTCTAGTTTATACTACATATCTATCAGCATCAGCTGGGGACTGGGTTCCAAGGTATCCTCATTCTAGGATCTAGACTGATGTAAAAGTATTATCTAGGACTTTGTCTATTGCCTCAGTGGAGGAAAAGACAACTAGAGTAAACCGTGAACTAGATCCCAATATGCCCACCTGGAAGAGGCACCTGCCATTTCCACACACACTCCATTAACCATAGCATATCATAGAGATCCACCTGTCTTCAAAGGGCCAAGGAAGAGAAGCCCTACTATGTGCTTAGAACAAATGGAAGTATTTGGTGGACAGTATTAATGTTTGTCATGCAGTTGGGTGCAAAGTCAATGAATTTGAGCATGAAAAAATAACACTTCAAAGGAATTTCTTGCAACTCATGTACAGCTATTAAATATTGATTAAATAAAAAGAATCACAGAAAATAAAGCATATTTGCCTGAAATGTTTTATCTTGAAATATGAAATTGCCAGTTATTGCCTTATCTTTGATATCAGTCCAAGGGGATTTGTGTGCAAATGGGTACATGGATTGGCATTTCTCACTGTCTTTCTCACTTATGGTGTCTCTATGTAAGAAACGGAAGCCACTAGAAAACTCATTGGGGTGAAAAATTCTTTAAGATCTACAATTCTTTTATAGTTGTGTCATCCATACATTATTGGAAATAAGTTTTTAATCACTTGAGTTGACCAAATATTTCTAAAGCACTTCATTTAGTTTTCTAGCATTCACTATTTATCTTAAAATATCCCAAACACACAGACAAAAATCCATCTTTCTATATCTACCAACTTCTTAGTTTCATAGAAACTCTTCTTTTTGCATTTTTACTCTATGCATTTAAATATTTAATTAAAACCTGTCATTATACTAAGTACAAAAGGCAGACACAAGTTTAAGAATAATAGAACTCAAAAGCCAGGCATAGAAATGCATAGGCATACTAGAGAGAACATGGGCTGCCAGCCTCAGCCATTCCTGTACATCAGAGAGTTTAAATAAATTAAGAGCATCTGGTAACTATCAGGTAAAAGGATTAGATTGGTTGAAAGAAGTTATACTAAATTTTGGTGGAAAACTTCCTGAGCACTGATTATAGTCCAATATACACATATTTCAATTAATGATCCTAAAGCCTAGAGCCTATGGATGCATTAAATTCATTCATCATTAGCCTATTCATTTACCCAGATATTCATTGATATATTCATAAGTGGTATAGTATAGCAGTTAAGAAAATGGATTCTTTTTGTGTGTTTGTCTTTTGAGATATGGACTTGCTATGTAGCCCAGGCTGTCCTCAAACTTGTGATCTTGTGTCAGACCCCCAATGGCTAGAATTATGGGGTGCATTACCACACCTGTCAGGAATGTGGATTCTGGCAAAACAGTGCCTGGATTTGAATTCTAGTTCTGCTATGTGAGCTTTAGCAAGTTTCTCAACTTTTTTGTTTGTTTGTTTCCTTAACTGTTAAATGAGGACAATAGGACTTATCAAGTGATTGTTTTGAGGTTAAAGGAGATAATTGTTAAAGGTGCTATGTAAATGTTAACACTGTGACAAGCTCATTCCTGGAATGTACATTGGCTGAGTAATTACCATGTGCCATACATTGTGCTGAATGATGGAAAAAGATGCATGACAGAATCATCACTTCTCTTGTGGTGTTTATAGTCCAGTGTGAGGAGACAGACATGGAACAAGTAAGTCTTGAGATAATTAGTTAAAGTTTAGTTCCATTCTGTGATGACACACAGAGTGGTTGGAATGAGCCTATCTTCTCAGTATCTTCAGAGATTAGTACAGAATATGGCATAAACTAGGTGCTCAACAAAATATTTCTAGAATTAAACAATAAACCAAAGTATGATTTTTCCAAAGGATACCACCCACTTAGTGGAGGAGAAAGAACTCATGTTGGCAAACACATGCAGAAAATTTGGGAAATCCTGGGGCGTCATTCTGGGTAGCTCAGCTTTGCTGTTGTTAGGTGCTGTCAAGTCAGGTTTAGCTGGGCCTTTTTGCTTCCCTGATTTTCTTGCATAGGATGTTCTGAAAATGCATTGCCCAGTTTTAGCATAGTTGATGTAGCTAAAAGAACCTCTTCAGCTGCAGGTGTAAAGAAGGGAACAGGTTCCTCCAAGCTATTTCTCTTTGCTCCTATTTCTCCCATGTGTAATTATTTCTCAGATGCATAAAATGAGACATGACTGGTAAGGACCAAACATGTTTCTGGATCTATGTTGATAGTTACGCCAAATGAAGACCAAGTCAGGATCCATTATCTACTAAGAATAACTGTATTTACAAATATCATAGGGCAGAATGCATAATGTTTGTGATCTTTGTTGTTTAATTTTCTATAGGCACACATTGATATAGGCACTTGGCAACATTGAGCTATTTGGTTATTGTCAACAATTACCATAGATAATTGAGTTTTCAGTAATCAATTTTTAATATTTTGTAGGTTCCTCTACTGTTTGGAAGTCTGAACTATCTTCTTATACTTTCCTAGATAGCTTATTCTTTTTTTCTTTTCTCCCTCCCAGTTCCTATCCTTTTGATCTTTTTCACTGTTTCTCATTCTCATTTTTTCTTTCTTTCTTCTTTTTCTTCCTTTCCCTTCTTCCTCTCTCCTTCCGCTCCTCATTCCCCTTTTTTCTTTCTTCCCTCTTTCTTCAGCCTTCCCTTTCTCTCCAGCAAGCACATTCCTCTTTCCCAGTCAGCAGAAATCTGCAGGCACTGCTTTTGATCTTTGCCTGTAGTTGTCTGCAACTTAACTCATAGGGCTTCCCTGAGGTGTGTCTCCTAAGCCTGCCAAGTATTTAGGAGTTCAGATCTGGAGATAGAAGAAAGGATAAAAATAATCAAATACAAGCAACAAGCATCACTTGACAGCTTGCAAAGGAGCACTCCCAAAAAGAGGCAATTAATGCTAAGCAGTGCAGAGGATCTTACAAAACTCCAAACCACCAGCCCAAACAACAGGGCAGAAGGAAAGGCAACAGGAGAAACTGGATTTAAACTTGGTGAAGTAAAAAACACACCATAGGATCTGGGAAGAGTTGATGATAGTTAAAGCAAGAATAGGAAAGTGGGTTCGAAACTTCCTGTGGGATCCCAGGCTTGGCCTGTCTTCCCACTCTGGACTCCATGCCAGCAAACACATCTCCTTTTCATTTGTCAGCATTCTGTTTCTTGTTAGAGCCTGGGATTCCCGGCAGTGGGGGAGAAGAGCACTGCTTGATGTGCAGGATCTGCTTCTGCATGGATCTCATGCAGGCTCCGGCCGACCTTCATGCTGATGCTGCAGCTTGGGAAATGCTGAGATTGTCCCAACTATGGGGGCAATAGCTGAATGTGTTGCAGGGCTGTGTGGTACCTGGACAAGCCCTGGTCTCATCCATGAAGGAGCTCCTTTATGCTCCCCCTCCAGCCTGCACATTCCCAGTATTCTTATCTTGGACCATTTTCTTTCTTCTTGTGCTTGCCTGAGATACTTCTTCCCTTTGCACAGCCAAACAGTTATGCACTGGGGGTTTGTTCCTTTTATGGAGAGATTTCCAGAGACATCAACTGGGAGGGGATCTGAGGGAGTCCCCTGGAGTGACAGAAATGTTCTGTCTCTTGATTGCAATAGTAGTTGTTAGAAGAAGCTTTGCATAACGAAAACATTCATTGAACTGCACATTTAAGACTGTGCTCTTCACAGTGTATCAGTTATTCCTTTAAAATGGGTAAGGATATAAATCAGCACATCTGGGTTTGAGGCCACCTGGGGTTGTATGAACTCTGTAGACAGACACAGATATAGTACCTGCTGTATAGGTGTTTATGTAGATGAAATGAAATAAAAAGCATGTAGCTGCATGTTAAGTGCTTGGTATAGAGTTACTGCTCAATAACAGACTGCAAGTATCATTGTTACTGTTTGAGAGAATTATTCTCTGCACATGCTAATGAATGCAACTGCCTTGATTTAAAATCCCTCTTAGCATATTGGAGCATTTGGAGACCATCCTCCAAGGCCTTAACTCAAAGGTGTGACTAATGGTAGGGATTTCCGGCACTGAGACAGGCTAACAGAAGGAAATTAATAGGCAAGGGGCCTGGGAGTGATCTTTAAATTATACCAGCTTTGCAGCCCCAGTCACCTGGCCCTCTCTCACAGGCTGGCCTCCCCTGCATTTCACACCCATTACAACCACGTTCTTTGAGTCCTGGAGGCAAATTTTGATGAATTCCTTTTTTGGCAAAGAAACTCCACTCACGTGCAAAATGTAAACTCTTGATCTATCTGCTCTAACATGGTGCTGAGAAACACAGCTATGACTAATAGCATTATTTCAGCTCAGCGGTGAAAAATTGGAGCCTTCCTGATTCTTTTCTACCATCATTAAATCTGTCTTACTATGCTGTTTAGATCATTCTCCAGGAAATGGCTGGGCCCCTGGTATTCATCACTAGCCTCTACTTTGCCTATAACTCAGTAGCAACCATAGGACTACAGAATTTCACAGTCCTACGGAGTCTTAAAGATTAAACCTTTCACTTTATAGATGAAGTAGGAGAAGTAACTTGTACAAAGTTCATTCATCTTCCAAAAGAGTATTTATTCAACTGTGTGCCAGGATTTGTGGTAGTCTCTGGATTACATAAACTGGCATGGAAAATTTCTTCTGTCTCCAGAAATGCTCCCAAGCCCACAGAGTCTTGAATGAGTACTACCTGACATGAACAGATGTCGTCAATGAGTGACTGGAATAGACCAGTTATCTCAATGTGCCAAGTTCAGTCATGAAGAGAGAAGCAGTGGCCCAGCCACCTGGTGCTGCAAACTCTGTGGGACCCATACACAAATAGAACCCTGAGGCCTGCTGGAGGGGATGCAGCCCTCACCACTGTCTCGCCTGCTCCCCTCTTGTAGCCTCCACTATTACATGCAGCTCCTTGTGGCATCACCTCTGTTTCCTGACTTCCTAACCCAAAGGCTATGCTGGAGAGCCCTTCTATTTTGAATTTCACTACTTAAATGCCCTGGAAAAAGCCATGGAACACACAGAGAACCAGCCCCTGTCTCCAGAATCCCTAAACTAGAGGTGCTGAATGCACTTGTTATATGGCATTCATCCACACTCGATCCCCCCACCTAGAAGTGGCCTAAACTGGTGAAGTGGATCAAGTCAAAGCACCAAAGGGTATCAAGGGCTGTGGCAACTGCAGGGCCTGCCCCCTCTGCAAAGGGCAGTAACTGCTCAGCCCAGTGGGGTTTTTCATGAGACACTATGGAGCCAGCATTGCCACATCTTCAGATATTTCGGATAAGCCATAAAGTTTGATGTCTTTTGATGATATGTCCGAGTTTTCTAAATCATTCTGTAGGTCAAATAAGAAAACATTGTGGGCTCATGGGTTACTTTAAAACAATATTCCCCCCTACAACTACTCTAAAAGATGACCCAGAGATATTGTCTTAGTTCGTTCTGTCTTAAGCCAGTCTGAGTGGCTTACAAAACAACAGAGTTTCTCATAGTTCTAGGGACTGAGACCAGGGTGCCAGCACAGTTGGGTCCCGGTAAGGGAGGGCCTTCTGGTTGCAGACTGCTAACTTCTCATCGTGTCCTCACGTGGAGAAGGCAGAAAGCAAGCTCTCTCAGGATTGCTATAAGAGTACCCCATTCATGAGGGCTCCACCCTCCCGACCTCATCTAGTTCCAATTACACCCCAAAGACCCCACTGTCTAATATCACATTTGAGGGTAGGGTTTCAACCTATGAATTTGAGGGACACAAGCATTCAGTCTATGATGGACTTATTTCAAATTAAAGAAGAGCAGAGCGATAGAAAATGAAGATGGGCTGAGAGCTGTTCGGATATCTGAGTCTCTTGCATTACCTCTTGGCTCAGGAAAGACAGTACTGATATTGTGAGAGGGAGCTTTGGTCAAGGAGAGACTGAATTCCAGATGTGCTACTCACCTCTCTCTTTGAGATAGTCACTTGAGCAATCTGAGCCTCATGCCATCAATCAAGAGAATGCCATTGAATTGCTCCATTCACTCATTCATGTATTCAGACAGTTATTAAGAATCTACTATGTAGTGGACACCATGCCAAGTGCTTGAAACTGTAATGAGCAGAATAAACACAGACCTGGGCCTCAAAGAGCGCACAGTTGAGAGGGAAAGATAAACAACATAGAAAGCACTAGTAGAGTGGGGTGATAAGGACCCCGATGGGGCAACCAGTACTACAGCAGCTATTTGTGATCTGGCCCCTGGCCTCACCTCTCCCCTGGCTTACTGGCTTCTTACCACATCGGCCTCCATGCTACTTCCTGACCCTGCTAGCTACTTCATGCCAACTTCTTTTCTCTGTTAACGTCTTTGTCTTTGCTGTTCACTCTGCTTGGAATAACCTTTTCCCAGATGTTTTCAGGGCTTACCGGTGTCCTCCAACTATAATAGCAGCCTTAAACCCTCTCTAATCTTGCCCATGACTCTGTTTCATTATTTTTTAATAGCACTTGCTACCACCTGATATCCTAGTATTTGTTTTCTGTTGTGCTGGGGATTGAACCCAGAGCCTCATACATCCTGGACACATGCTCTACCACTGGGTCACATCCCTAGCCTTGTTGTTGTTGTTCAGTGTCTGTCTCCTCCATTAGAATGTAAGTTCCATGAGAACCCTGACTTTTGTCTGTTTTGTTCACTGCCTTATTTCCAGTGCCTAGAACCGAGCCTGTACCCTGGTTGTTACTCATCAAATATTTGCTGAGTGAATGAATGTGGGAAGCATAAGGGAGAACCTAATATAGGGTTTTCGGCAGCCATAGCCCCCTGGCATCTGATACCATCAGATCACAGAAGCTAAGCAGGGTTGGGCCTGGTTAGTACTTGGATGAGAGACTGCCTGGGAACACCAGGTGCTTTAGGCTTGGGAGAAGGACCTGGCAGCCCACTTCCCCCTAAAAAAATCAGCCATCAAAAAACCTGTGAATGTCAGAGAAGCACTGACAATAGTGCCGGGTATGGCACAGTGTCAGGTAGTGTTCCATCTGTTGTAGATAGGATCGCAATGAGTCAGATCTGACTCAACTGCACCTAACATTAATAATGATATAGGCTTGGGGAAACCTTCTGGCAGAGATGTTCAGCCAGTAAGTTGGTCAGGTAAAGAATTTGTTCTGTCAGAGGAGAGGAGTGCCTAAGTGTTTTTGGCACAAGACATGGTATGTGGGAAGTCCTGGAGATAAGTAAGAGCTTGTTCACAACAGTGAAAGAAGTTGAGTGTGGTGGAGTTACCCTGAAAAGGTGGGGCACGGGTGGGGCGTTGGGAGGGCTGTGGATGGAGACACATGTGGGAGGCAGATGGAGAGGAGTCTGGAAGACATGAGACAGAAGCTGGACTTTCTCTTACCAACAGAAGGTTGCAAGTAGTATAGCTACTTCAAAAATAGCTTGGCTTTCTTATAAAGTTAATTATGCACTTACTTACCATACAAACCAAAAATAACTCTCCTAGGTATTTACTCAAGTGTAATGAAAACTTACATTCACACAAAAAACCCTCTATGTGGATATTTATAATAGCTTTATTCTTAACCACCCCAAAGAACTGTTTTATATTTTTCATGTGGTGGTGGTTACCTGACTGCAAGTTTGTCAAAATATGCACAATCATACATTCAAGGGTGATTTTTACTGCATGGATATTACTCTTTAATTAAAAGAATTGTGGATAATCACTGGATTTTCAGTGGAGGAATAACACTGTCAGATTTGTTTCCAAAGGATCACTTTGGCTAGAGGACAGCAAGTATAAAAATGAGAACCACTATGGACTCTATCCAATGGGCCACGTGAAAGAGGACTGTGATTTAGTCTATGGTGGTTAAATTAGGGGTGGAAAAACGTAGAGAATTTGAGAAATATTTAGGAAATCAAATTGGTAGGACCTGATAATTGATTGTTGTTGTTGGGTGCCATCTAGTCAGATCTCACTCATAGCAATCCTATGTAAAACAGAACGAAACACTGCCTAACAGTGTGCCATGCACATAATCTTTTTATGTTTGAGCCAAATGTTGCAGTCACTATGTTTCTTCTCATTTTGAGTTATTCCACATCAGCAAAAGGAGGATCCAGGAGATTTACTTCATTCCCATCATTAAAATTGACTCTACTTTGAGGAGGCAACTCTTCCCTAGTTGTTTCTTGAATGCATTCTAGCCTAGGGGGTTCATTTTCTGGCACTATATTTGATGTGCTTCTCTGCTATTCATAGGGTTTTCAAGAGCCAATTTGTTTCTGGAGTGAGCTGCCAGGTCCTTCTCTCTAGTCTGTCTCAGCGTGGAAGCTTAGCTGAAACCTGTCCGCCATGGGTGACCCTGCTGGTATCTAAAATACTGGTGCGATAGCTTTCAGCATCACAGCAATATGAAAGCCCCCACAACACAATACACAAGAAAGAGGTGGAAGAATTTGGCTCAGAGGAAGCTGGATGGATGATGGCCTCATGTGCTATGTGGACCTGGATGTGCAGAAGGTAGGCTTTGAGAAATGTGGCACAAGGGTAACATGAGACAGCAGTGATTTGGAACACATCAGGAGAACAGCTGATGTTTTCGTCGGATTGATTGCTTTGTTCTGTTTTATTTATCTAAGTTGCACATACCTTCAGGACACCTCTTTCAAACCATGACTAAAAATCCACCTGTCTCATAAGTTGCCATTGAGACTTCATGTTCCACAGCATCAGAACACTTTCTTTTTCCATACATGGTCCTGCCAATTTGGCTGATGAAGTCACAATGTCTGCTCAATTTATGTAGGTGCAATTGTATTATTAAGATATTATTAAGAAGATGGTAGATCATCCCACCATCATTTTTAAGATATTTTACAGACATAGCAAAAAAAATTTTTTTTCAAAGAAAAATCAAGACAAATTCCCAAGAAGAAAGAGCTGTCTACCTTTCCAAACCCTTTAGCACCTGCACTTGCATGTGGCTTGGATGATTTTGAGGACACAGAGGAATAATGGGCTTCAACACTCCTTCCGCTTTGTCAGTTCTGTGACCTTTCATTCTGTGACCTAGATAAAGCTGGATTGTGCATCTCTGGCCAAACCACCTTGTACTATTTTCATGTGTCCCTAGTTCTTTGTGGTCTCACCTAGCTGGGAGGAACCCAAAATGAATGAGTGCCGTGCATGGCCTGGAGATTGTAGGTTTCTTTCAGAACATTTAAAATTCCCAACTTATATTATTGATCCCCAAAATATTCTTGTGAAGTTAATAGGAAACTCTTTCCTATATTTATGAATAGAGAAGCTGAAACAAGGAGACATTCTAGACAAGTCAGCTTAGATCACAAAGAAGGATAATGGCATAGTGTTGCTTACTTACTCTTGCTTTGGAGGCCTGTTACAAGTTTATGTGCTTTCTAAATATCAGATTCACTGAACTTACTTTATCACAATTACTTCTTTGTGGATTAGATTATAGGATGATTTTGATGTTCTTTATGATTGTATTACTTTTTTCTATAGTAATTACTTTTATAATTGAGAAGATGAAAAAACTTCATGATAAACCATATGCATAGTTGTTGCTGTTATTAGGTGCTGTCAAGTCAGTGTCTGACTCATAGAGACCCTATGAACAACAGGAAAACAGTATTGTTAGTGCTTCTCTGTTATTCATAGGATTTTCAATGGCTGGTTGTTTTTTTGGGAGTGGGTTGCTAGGTCCTTCTCCCAAGCCTACAGCACCTGATGTTCCCAGGCAGTCTCCCATCCAAGTACTAACCAGTTCCGACCCTGCTTATCTTCTGAGATCTGACTGGATCAGATGCCACAGTGGTACAGCTGCAGACTATATGCATAGTGTTGTTGTTGTTGTTTTTGTTGTTAGGTGTTTTCAAGTAGTATCCAACTCATAGCGCCCCTCATAGGGTTTTCAATGGCTGATTGTTTTGGGATTGCCTCGGGAGTGGATTGCTACATCCTTCTCCAATTTTTATGGTGCTGGGAATTGAACTTGGACCTCAGAGACTGCAGAGCAGTGCTCTACAACTGAGCTAAATCTCAGCCCCATAAGCATAGTTGTTGTTGTTGTTAGGTGCCCTCGAGTCAGCATCCGACTCATAGCGACCCTCTGTACAACAGGGGAAACACTATTTTCAGTGCTTCTCTGCTGTTCATAGGGTTTCCAATGGCAGATTGATTTTTGGGAGGGGGTTGCCAGGTCCTTCTCCCAAGCCTACAGCTTTTGGTGTTCCCTGGCAGTCTCCCATCCAGGTACTAACCAGGCCCGACCCTGGTTAGCTTCCGAGATCTGACGGGATCAGATGCCACAGGGCTATGGCTGCAGGCATATGCATAGTAGGAGATTCGTTTTAAAGAAACCAAGTATATGAGAATATACATTCAAATGTTACTAACAATAATGTTTGGGAGTATGGATGATTTTCCTTTTCAATCTCATGCTGTGTTTTTCCAATTCTGTATGATAAACACAAATTACTTCTATAACCATAAAAAATAAATAAAATATTCTTTTTAAAATGATGCATAGCATTCCTCTACTCAGTTAAGGCAGTAGGACTCCCCGAGGGTAAGGAAAGATGTATTTCAGTTGTGACTCTGAAAGTAACTGGCTATGGGACTAAATGTAAATTTCATTCCCAGTGACTGTCTGTTGTCATTGCTTTCAAAGGAGATGATATTAGTGCAATCTAACCCTGATGGGTGTCAGCCAGTGAGCTCCAGAGTTAATGCAAAGGGAAGTATTTGGATGGAAGATACTGAGTTGGGTTTCTTGACTAGATCTACTCTTCTGTATATATTCTGCTATTATTGAGGGCTGGGGTTTAGCTCAGTTGGTAGAGTGCTTGCTCTACCTGCTCTGAGGCCCTGGGTTCAATCCCTAGCACAGCAAAAAATGGGAGAAGGACCTGGCATCCTACTCCTGAAACAATAAGCTTTCAAAAACCCTATGAATAGCAGAGAAGCACTGACATAGTGCCAGACATGGCACAGAGTTGGGGGCGGGTGTGTGTGTTTCGTTCCGTTGTACATAGGGTCACTATGAGTCCGACCCGAATTGATGGCACTTAACAACAACAAATATTACTGAAGGAACATGTTGTCATTTGAAGAAACCTTCGTTTTGCTTGAGGGAAAGACTAAATCATAGTAATTAAACCAATCTCCTGTACTCTGGCACTTGTTCTGCTGACTGATGTCATGGGGGAGCAGAAGGGGAGAGGCTTGTCTTTCCATGGCTGGGCTGCCATGCCAGCTGAGAAGGGCATGGCTCTGCGAGGGCAGAGAGCCCTGTGGGAATGGAAGAAGCCAGGCGAGGCTGGCCCTAGAAAGGGCTGCTCACCTTATTAAGGCACCAGGCCACTTTGATCAGGGATCTTGCGAAGGCTACAGGCAGCTGCGCCTCTGAGTCTTGTGAAGCATATCTGAATCCTCCACCAAGACAGGAAATCAGACTCTCTTGGCTGCACGTCAACAGAAAATCTATGGCTGAGTAAGGTGGCTCCATCAGGGAACTTAGGCCATTGTTCTCTTCCGGTTAAAAGTCATGTAATTATCAGTGTTCAGTCATATAGTTTTATGGCTCTGATGATTCACACAGATTCTCTGTGAGAGTAAAAAGAAGTGACACAGAAGGAATGGCTTACAGATCTGTCTGCTATACATCAAAGAGAGATTTATATTGCTTTGAATTTGAAGTTTCACTGGCATTTAACAATATATTCTCATGGTACTGCCCTCTCCCTCCCTCCTTGGGGGTGTAAATGGAAATCATTTAGTGTGGGAATCCAACTTCATTCTTTCCAAGTTTCTTATGGCTAAGCACTATTGGAGGAAGGGAGAACTGTTTCCCAATACATCTATCACACTATCATTGTTGTTATTGTTGTCATTGTTTGAGACAGGGTGTCACTATGTTGCCTACACTCTCCTGGAACTCACAATCCTTCTGCCTCAGCCTCCTGAGTGCTTGAATTATAGATGTGCACCATCATACTGGGCTCTGATCATGCTTTTGTTAAGACTTCTTTATTGTTAAATGACTTGAATATTGATGGAGCAATAGGTGCTTGAATCACTTTTTTGTATTTCACTTGGCTTTTCTTTTTTCCATAAGCTTAAAAGAAAAAAAAGTATTTTTCCCCATGTAATTTAGGGATTGTCCTATGATTGGAGAAAACAAAGGTTAAGTTGGTGAAAATTAAAACTAGATGTTGGAAGAGATCTAGAGGCCATTTCTCTTGAGGGCATTTGATGTGCCTAAGCATGAATGCGGCCTGCAGCCATAGCCCTGTGGCATCCGATCCCGTCAGATCTCGGAAGCTAAGCTGGGTCGGGCCTGGTTAGTACCTGGATGGGAGACCGCCTGGGAACACCAGAAGCTGTAGGCTTGGGAGAAGGACCTGGCAACCCCCTCCCAAAAAAAATCAATCTGCCATTGAAAACCCTATGAACAGCAGAGAAGCACTGACAATAGTGTTTCCCCTGTTGTACAGAGGGTCGCTATGAGTTGGATACCGACTCGACGGCACCTAACAACAACAACAAGCATGAATGCATTTAAGCCAGGCTTGAGAGGTGGCCATCTCTCTGATGTCTGTTACAGGAAAACACATAAGATGGTGGGTAATCTAGGCTCAAGTTCCTAAGTTGAGGACACTGGTTATCAAACAAGCTGCAGGACTTGCTAAGAGTTCAGAACTACTTTTGTAACCCATGGGGCACCTGCCACCTGTACCTGCACATAAATGAGCAATGACAGTGCTGATAGAAAGGTAGGGAGGGAGGGTCTTTCTGGATACAGACTATTTTTTTCCTCTTGTCCTACTCAAAGCAAGTATACAACGGGCAAGAGGAAGGGAAAGAATGTGAGGTGTTGGCAAGGAGGGGAATAAATCAAAATCTTCCCCACTTTTCCCACAATTAATTGCTTGCAAAACTTCAGACACCTACGGCTGCCATGGGATCATAGATTTCTTCAGACAGTTCAATACATGTTCCCTGGAGTTGAGAAAGCAAAAAGCTTGCAAATTTCCAAAGGAGAAAGGCTAATGGGACTACTCTACTGTAGAACTAAGAGAGGGAACTGAAGGGACTTTCAAGGGAAAGCCAGGCTCTGCAACCTTTAATAGGACCAACCCCCACCAGATTCTGCCTGTAGGAACTAGACAAGCCACCAGAAAGAGTCAAGTGGGTAAACTGTTATATAGGGGCTATGGATGGTCAGCTGGGAGATATTACCCTTCTCAGGAGATGTCGCATGCACAGAGCTGAGACCAAGTTCAGGGGAGGATAGAAATGCTAGAAATTAACACCCAAGAAGAAATACTTAATCAATGAGAGATGAGAGGTGGAGGATAAATGCCCCAGGTCCCTCATCTCTCAATGAGTCCATTCTGAGGCATATTCCATGTTGTTTCTCAGAGGACCCCCAGTGGGATCCAGTTCAGGTAGCCCATAGCAATCGTTCATTTATGCATCCTGTATTGGCTTGCCTGCCTTTACTTCTCCACTCCTTTTTTATATTTCCTGAGATGATTTGCCAAATAAACAACTTTTATGTTTCAGCCCATTATTGCAGACTGTGTCAATCCATCTTGTGGAGGGTCTTCCTTTTATTCCTGGACCTGCCACTCTCTCAAACATGATGTCCTTCTCCAGGGACTGGTCTCTCCTGAGACCAAGTTCTTGTCTTAGTGGGGAACCTTGAGAGAACCAAACTTAAGACAGCTCCTTTATATGTAAGTCTGATGGATCCTTACAATTCTATCTTATTCAGTTTTTGTACCACCAGCTCAGTTGGTGGAGTGCTGCTCCACATTCTGAGGAACTGTGTTTGATCCCTAGAACCTCAAAAGTGGGAGAAGGATATGGCAATCCACTCCCAAGGCAATCCCAAAACAATCAACCATTGAAAAGCCTATAAGGGTTGCTATGAATCAGACTCAACTCAATGGCACCTAACAACAACAACATAACACATAGGAGTTAGGAGTTGTGCAGCTCCCAGGAGGGGCTCCAATGCTTATTGATTTAAAATTCTGGATCTTCTCCATTTATTCAGTAACTATCCCTGCATTCTCATGACCTTATAACTAGAACAGTACTCCCAGTATTTCAGATGGATGGACAGTTATCCTTTTCTTAAGTCTCTCCATTTAGAGGATTCCCTGACTCCATACTCCAGTTTTGATCACCTTTGTGTTCATAGAGCCAAACACCTAGCAATAGCAATAATATCCAACAAAACTCTACTGCCTTACTAACTGAAACATTGTTCTTTGTGTTAAGTCAGAGACCCATTTGCTGCAAACTAAACCTGAAATAATGAGAATCATCATATATGTTACATATTTGTATGTCACTCTAATAATTGCATTGAGATAGACCAGACTTGTGCTGTCCAGTAAGGTATTCAATGCAGGTGGCTATTGAGCATTTGAAATGTAGCAGTCTGAACTGAGATATGGTGTAAGTACAAAGTGCCACCAGATTTTGAAGATTTCGTATGATGCTTTTGAATTATGGCACTGGAGATGAATATTGAATATATCATGGACTGCCAAAAGAACAAATTGATCTGTGCTAGAGGAAGTGCAACTAGAGTGCTCCTTGGAAGCAAGGATGGCTAGACCTAGACTGTGTCTTAGATATGTTGGACATGTTGCCAGGAGAGACCAATCCCTGGAGAAGGGCATCATGTTTGGGAGAGAGGCAGGCCCAGGAAAAAAAGGAAGACCCTCAACTAGATGGATTGACACAGTGTCTGCAACAATGGCCTGAAACATAAAAAATATTGTGTGCATGGCACAGTGTTGGGAGTGTTTCACTCAGTTGTACATAGGGTTGATGTGAGTCAGACCTAAGTCCATTGCAGCCAAAATAACAACAACCACCAAGTATGAATAAGAAGATGGAGGAGGAGGAGGCAGAGGAGGAGGAGAAGGGAGTGAAGGAAGAGGAGGAGAAGGAGGAGCTGATTACTAGTTTTTAATATTTTAGCTATATTGAGCTAATTAAAATTCATTCCTAAAGTTATTATACTATTTAAAACTATGCATGTGACTTGCATTGTAGTACTATTTGACAGTGTTGGTCTAGAGAATTCCCGAGTCCACCCTTATCTATGGTGACTCTTTCTCAACTGTTTTTCATAGGTAGAAATGTTCTTATTTAACCTATAACTAAAAGCTACTGGGGCCATGAATCTGTACTGGAGGCTGGAGATACAAAGGCTCTGCACTGCCTCCTCCTTGAGGCTGGGGTGGAAGCAGCAAGCAATGAGGAAGAGCTGATCCAGTCAGTGTCCAGGGCCTCCCTGCTAGCCTATTCATGTTCTTGGATCCCAAAGAACAGGTGAAGTAGTTAAGGCTACAACATGTTAGCCTTAGATCATCAGGCTCAAATGCTTGTGTTTTCATTAGAATATCTTTGCTTTCTTTGGATTGGTTGTGTTCTAGCTCTATGGTACACCAGAGTAGCATATATTCCTCCTGAATCAAACAAACAAATTGACAATTTTGATTCTAGAGATGTATGCTTGAGTGTCATGTCGGTTATGATTTTCTAGCCCTTGAGAAAATTACTTAACCTACCTAAGTCTCTTTTCCAACTCTGTAGAATGGAAATAGTGATATCTGAGCATGCATTTCTCAGAATTACTACCACAGGGGAGTCCATTGACTTATGTGAACCAGCCTCTGGGATTCCATTTCTTGAAATGATCCCAGTTGTAGGAGCTACAGAAGCTTTGACCTCTGAATGACTCAAATGCCCCAGTTGCTGATGAATTATTCTACTTCTCTTTGTTGAGTATCTCAATATAAGGTCAGATAGAATAAAGACCATAATATATGTTATAATTTAGTGAGCTTAAGTAAATGTCAATAGGACAGACTGGTTAATATGATAGTTATCCCTATGAGTTGGTTTGTCTTTATAGCTGTGCATGCATGCATTTTCATTCTTGAAAACCCAAAGGAACAAGATGTTATTGGCATCCTCTCTAGAAACAAAGAACAGCTGCATTTGTTTAGGACATTTCCCAAGCCGCTCCTTCCTCCATCTGTGAAGGATGCTGCTGTCAACCCAACATGGATGAGGAAAACTGGATTCCTGCCGCTCTCCTTCACAACCATTCATGCAGTGCTGGTATGCCATGAGGATACTCTGGTGTGTCTTTTAACCCCATGGCAAAGACTTTCATCAATGAGAGCACTACCAGCACTGGCCTTTCTCCCAAAGTACACAGTGGTGACCATGAAGACCCAGTGAAGGAAAGTCCTGGACCAACTCTACCTCTACCAGCAGTGGACTCCTGACAATTGCTACCATCTATGGAATAATCAGACTTTTAAGGATGAAAGAGTCTCGAGCAGTGGTTCTCAATGCTGGCTGCCCTTTAGAATCTGTGAGGACATTTTGAAAATATGCAATGCCCAGGCCTTGATTCTAATATTCTGATTTAAATATGCTAGAACAGGGTGCTGGCATTTGATGCTCTATCTAAGCTCTCTGGAAGTTTTAACCTGGTCTGAAATCAGGACCTCTGTCTCTCAATTTCTCATCCAGTAAATTGATGCACATGGGGGAAGGACATGGCAATCCATTCCTGAGGCAATCCTGAAACAATCGGCCATTGAAAACCCTATGAGGGTTGCTATGAGTTGGACATGACTTGATGGATGACACCTAACAACAACAACAAGTTGATGCAAACATGGGCTTCAGAATCAGTACTGTGGGATTTTGAGTTCTGGCTCATTTACTCAAATGAGGCCTCAAATGAACTATTGAAATTCTCAATTTCCTTGCTTGTGAAATGGGAGAAATAACACTTAGAACATTTGGGGGAAGATAAAATGTCAAGCCTTATGTCTGTTTTCTCTACTTTATTGTAAGTGATCTGAGAATAGAGACCACCTGGTAATAGAAATACTGTGGAATTAGCTACTATGTATCAGGCACTATGCTAGACATAGTAAGTGCAACAACAAATTGTCTCCATTAAACCTCACAAAGCAATAATGAAATAAAGAAAATTTCCATGAGATGAGGAAAATAAGATACAGATAATTTAACAGTGTATGTCCAGGATTTCACAGGCTACTGCAAAGCTAGGATTTGAACTCAGATATTTCTGACTCCAGAGTTCACCATCTTACTCGATGCATTACTATGTCCCCCTACCTTGTACTAACTGCTGTATACTGGGCCCTCAGCATGATTCCTGCCACACTGAAGTTATTTAATAAATATTCAATGAATAGATACAAATGAAAAGATGTGAACGAATGAATTAATGAAATACTTAGCTCATGGTAGACAATCACTTATTGTTAGTTCCCTTCTTTATTGATCAAATCTCTCCACTAAACTATCAGATAAACTATCAGATAAAGAAGGCTTATTTTCAATAAAGGCAAAATGCAATAGTCAAAATTATAATGTAACTGATATTATTGCCATAGAAAAATGATAAACTACACTAGCAACAGATCAATTCTATTCTTTCACCTACTATATGATTTTTTACTTGAATCATGTTGACAGCTCCAGATCAGAAGAGCAAGTATCAGTTCATGCCAATTTTAGACTTGTTAATCATCCAAATTACTATTTGGATACTAGCTGTCAGAATGTTTTGTGTATTTCCTACACATATTCTGAACACAGCTGCACTAAAATCCTGAGGGCTTATTTTAACACATTAGAGCAGCTTGGAATTGTTGGGAATGCATGATATGTGGAGTCAGCAAGACTGAGTCCAGATTTTGGCCATTCACTTCCCAGCTGTGAAACTTTAAGTCTAAACATCTCAGATGAAGTATTTGTGTCCTGGAGGTTTGAGACTCTATGCTTCAAGGTTTCAGAGATTCAGGATAAATACAATACATTCACTTATTCATCCACTAACCAAATATTTATTAAGTGCCAGGCATTGCTCTACAAGCAAAATGAACAACACAGATAAGTTTCTTGCTCTTTCTTTTTTGTGTGTGTGTGGTATTTTGGGAATTGAACCCAGGACTTCACACATGCTTTGCAAGTGCTCTATCACTGTGCTTCACTGTGCTAAATTATGCAGACTGTCTCTGGCCTTGAACTTGCAATCCTTCTGCCTCAGCTTCCTGGGTCACTGGGATTAGAGGTATGTGCCTGGCTAAGGTTCCAGATCTCATGGAGCTTTAGATTCTTCAAAGAGAGACATATAAATAAGATAACTTCAGATACTGATTAGTATCATTAAAAAACAAGAGAGAGAACCCCGGGCGCGGTGGTGCACACCTGTAATCCCAGTGGCTCGGGAGGTGGAGGCAGAAGGGCTCCAAGTTAGAGACAGAGGCAGTCTGTGTAACTTGGTGAGCCCCTGTCTCAAAAAGTAAAATAATTGGTTGGGGGTACAGCTCAGTGGTCTAGCACTTGCAAAGCATGCAAGCGTGAGGCCATGGGTTCAACCCCTAGTACAAAACAAACAAACAAACAACAAAAAAAAAAAAATCAAGAGAGATTATGAAGCTCTTTTTAAAAGTCCAATAATGGGTAATGAATATTACTAGTTTCCAACCAGAATATACTTTCCACTTTCTAATAGAACCTTCTTCTCAGGTATCTACTCTTCCCAAATACCAACCTTGGGATGGTGGTTGTTGTTAGGTGCCTGTGAGTCAGGTCTGACTCATAGCAACCCTATGTAGAATAGAAGAAAACACTCCCCAACACTATGTTATGCCTGGCACTATGTCAGTGCTTCTCTGCTATTCATAAGGTCTTTGATTGTTGATTATGTTGGGAATGGGCTGCCAGGTCTTTCTCCCACATTTTTTTTTTTTTTTTTTTTTTTTTTTTTTTGAGATTGGGTCTCACTAAATTACACAGACTGCCTCTGGTTTCGAATTTGTGATCATCCTGCCTTCGTCTCCCGAGCTGCTGGGAATACAGGCATGCACCACCTCACCTGGCTTCCTTCTCCCATTTTTGCTGGGGATCAAACCCAAGGCCTCAGAGTGTGCACAGCAAGCACTCTACCAACTGAGCTAAACTCCAGCCCAGTATTGATTGGCTTAAACTACAGCTACTCAAATTCCCATTGGTTTAGGGTGACCAGGTAACCTAAGCAGCCCAATCAGGACTCTGGTATGTAATATTTGTATCTTTTTTTTTTTTTAATTGATCCACCTCTCTAGTCCAAGAATGACGATGTAAAGACAGGAATTGCTGGAGCCATTTTGCCAGCAGGATGGACTGAGCTTACTAATGAAGTGACATAAAGAGCAGGGTGCAGCTGAATGAATCACACTCTGACTCGGAAGCAAGCCGACTCTGAAGCTTACCTTATCTCTGACTTCAGTTATAAAAGCTAATGCATTTCTTTATTGCTTACACTGATTTGAGCCAACTCTTCTGTTTACTGCAGCCAAAGAATTCTTGCGCTGATACAGAATTTGGTGCCAGGACTGGGCTGCAATAAAATACAAACCCCAAATATGGACTTGTCTGAACAAAGGTAACTGAGTGAACTGAAGTAGTCAGTTGGGACACACACCACAGGCATACAAAATATATCAGGGAAAATGATCCAAGATTTTGGATTACTGGAAGATCCTATAATAAAGAGACAATATTAAGAGGAGTGGCTGAACACAGAGGAGGAAGAAAGTATGGCCTTGCTTTGTAAGACCCTCTCTGGGCATGGATTACAATCCAAAATGCCTGGATTCTAGAAGTCAGTCAAGACTTTACCTATTCCAAGGTAAAATTTATAGAAGTAAAGCCAGGAGGAAAGATTGTGGCCCAACTTCTCAGGCACTCCCAAATACTTTTTACTAAACAATCTCCAGCTGATAAAGCAAATTCGTGCAACTGTGAGGGAATGAGAGGGCAGGGAGAAACTCACTATGCTCCAAGCAATCTTCAGAACTTTCCAGAAACTGAGGCCAGGATAAAAGTGGTCACTGTTACACTAAAGCTTTCAGGGATAATAATACAGTAGTACTTAGGCATTTAACCACATCCGTTTTGGAAGACACTTGAGGGCTAATCAGTTTTACTGCTGAGCAATTTTTTTCCCATATGAAATAATGTAAATGTATTTATTGGTTCCAGCACCACATGGAATGGCTGATTCAGACACATGTATGCCACTCACATACTTAGCCATAAGTTCTTTTCTGAGTTCAGTTGTTCTTACTGTTTTTCTCTTTCACTATTAGTGCTAGAAAGTTTCTTGGGTACCATGATGACATATGTATACATATGTAAAAACAAACAAACAAAGAAAACCCCAAGAGATGGTGAACCCAGCACCAGGCCAGGTCTTTACCGCTTGAAATCATTGCACAAAGCAACACCTTCTCCTTTGTTTCACCCGGAAGGATTACATGTAACCAGAGCATCTCATATAGGTTTTAGCAGTGTTTTTCAGTGCCATGAAAGTCATCAAACACCAAACCAGAATTCTCTCAAAAATATTGATGGAGATCAAAATGTTTGAATACAGAGCAGTTTGTGTGCCGAGGTGCCACTGTATAACAGAAGGCTGTGTTTATACAGCAGAAGTTCTTAGACTCAAATATAATGATCTTTTTCTTCTATTGCATACTGTTGGTAATTAATAAATTGTTGGTAATTAATGTTGGTAATTAATAAATTTGCTTCGGCCATAGTTTGCTCAACCATGCAGAGCTACACTTGACTGAAATAAAAATAATAATTAGATGATACTTTGGTTGTCTATTTTGGGGGATACAGTGAGTATACTTTATTTCAGGTGTGAATATTTTTGAAAATGCATTTGTTGGAAGATGAGTGTATATAATCATTGAGTAGTCAAAATGATAGACTGTCTGAAACCACTTCATGTGTCTGTAAGATTGAGTAAGTTAATATATTATGGGAAAATGAGAGCCAGGTTTCTCCTCTTTTCAGAGGAAGGAGTTATAAGTAAGGAAAGGAGGAAAGCTAGGATTTACTCTGTGATGTTGGATTGAAATTGGAGGTATGAACATGAGTTCATGATTTTTAATTTTTATACACACATAGAAATGGAGATACATGCATATGTGTTCACGTATATGTTTCCCAGCTCTATCTGCAGAGAGAGGTCAGAGCAATGACATTCATTATCAATGAACACACTCATTGCCCAGGTCTTGGTGGAGAACACCATTCTCCAATAAAAGTTGCTAAGGTTCCTTAAAGAAATGGCTGATTTGGGTTCTGAGACAGGGAAAGTACAGATGATCATGAGCTCTCTTATGATGCAGAAATAAAGAAGTCCTCAAAAACAAACAAAAATCATAGGGCTATTTCAAAAAGACAGGAATGTACTTGAAGTAACTGAAGAATCCAATCTGGGACAAATTGAGCAACAAAACAAATAATGCTAATCATGGATAATAAACCATAAAGTAAGAATCTAGGAGACTAACTGAAATAAACAATCAAGGAGGAGAGAAGAAAAGTACAGTGGAATTCTAACTAATAAATGTAAAAGGAAAAGTTAGGAAATCAGCATTTGGCAAACATTACAATCACTGTTTCTAGGAAGATTTATCACCATTGGACAAAAGTATGATGAGAAACAGGACATCAAAGTAATCTCAAAATATCTATTGGAAGGTGTATGGATAAGATGATATATTGTATCAGAGAAAATTTCCTGATTCTGATCATTATAATGGAGGTCAGCCTGCAGCTGACCGATCCCATCAGATCTTGGAAGCTGAGCAGGATCAGTTCTGGTTAATACTTGGATGGGAGACTGCCTGGGAACACCAGGAACTGTAAAGGCTTGGGAGAAGGACCCATAAACCCATTACCAAAGATCAATAGGCCATTTAAAATCCTATGAATAGCAGAGAAGCACTAACAATACTGTTTCATCTGTTGTACATAGGGTTGCTATGAGTTAGATACCGACTCGACCGCACCTAACAACAGCAACAATAGACATGATGTTAGATATTAACATTTGCAGAATCTTACTAAGAGTGTGGGCTGGGGTTTAGCTCAGTTGGTAGAGTGCTGTTCTGTACTCTCTGAGGTTTTAGGTTCTATCTCCAGCATTGAAAAAAATGGGAGAAGGATGTGGTGGCCCACTCCCTAAAACAATCCTGAAATAGTCAGCCATCAAAAACCCTATAAGAATCACTAGAGGTTGGACACAACCTGATAGCACCTAACAACTGAAGAGTACATAGAAGTCTATACCATTTTTGTATTGCTTGTATGTGAAATTATTTCAAAATGAAAAGTTAAAATTAAAATTTAAAGATGAAAAAGAATTTGTAGCCTTTGAAAAGTTTCCATGGTTATCCCTTCTTTAAAACCCTTTCTGACCCTTTATGCATGATAATTCTGTATTTAAGAAGTAGTTTCTATTGTAACTTGAGGTTCATGAACTGGTGGTAACCTATGGGCTAAATTAGTCTTCATTTTTTTTTAATGGTTGACTGGCACAATGCTAGCCCTACCCACCAAATCTAATTTGTCATTGTTGTTGTTGTTAGGTGACATCAAAGCAGGTATGACTCATAGTGACCCTATGGACAAAGAATGAAATACTCCCCAATTCTGTTCCAGCCAATGATCTTACTTATGTTTAAGCCCATTGTTGCAGACATTGTGTCTATCCATCTAGTTGAGGATCTTTCTTTTTCTCATTGACCTGCCACTCTCCCAAATATGATGTCCTTCTCCAGGAATTGGTCCCTCCTGACTACATGTCCAAAATATGCCAGATGCAGTCTAGCCATCCCAGCTTCCAAGAGGCACTCTGGTTGCACCTTTTCTAGGACAGATTTGTTGGTTCTTTTGGGAGTCCATGGTATATGCAATATTCATGTCCAGCACCATAATTCAAAAGCATCAACAATTCTTCTCCTATCTCCCTTATTCAATGTGCAGCTTTCACAACCACATGATGTGACTGAAAATAACATGGCATGAGTCAGGTGCACCTTCATCTTCAATGTGACATCTTACTTTTCAACACTTTAAAGAGGTCTTTTGCAACAGCTTTTCCCATTGCAATGTCTTTTGATTTCTTGACTGTTGCTTCCACAGGTGTTGATTACAAAACCAAGCAAAACAAATTCTTAGATAACTCAATCTTTTCTCCACTTATCATGAAGCTATGTATTGACCCAGTTGTAAGGATTTTTATTTTGCTGATATTGAAGCACAATCCATACTGAAGGCTGTGTTCATTGATCTTCATCAGTAAATGTTTCAAATCCTCTTTACTTTCAGCAAGCAGGTTATTTGCCCAGCATAGATATTGAAGAGGTATGATGAAAGGATACAACCCTGACACACACCTTTCTTGACTTTGAACCAAGCAGTGTTTCCTTGTTCTGTTTAAACAACTGCCTCCTGGTCCATGTACAATTAAGTGTTCCTTCCTCCTTTCCCCCCCTCCCTCCCTCCCTTCCTCCTTCTTTCCTTTCCTCCCTCCCTCCTTCCCTACTTCCCTCTCTATTTCTCTCTCTCTCCCCCTCTTTCTCTTTCCATTTCTACCAAAATCTTGAGATCTTGTGTATTAACTTAAAATACATTTCCATAGATAACTTGACTTTAGACTGTGTTCAAATGATCATATTCACTGATTCATGGGGTCTGTGTTAATATTCACTTGACTTTTATTACATCATGAAAATGAGTGCTATTTCATTTTTGACTTAGCAATAGCCATTAGTCACCAAGTCATAACATGATCTTTGAGGTTAATAGCAGTTTAGATCAATCACTAAATATATGAAAATAAGGACATACATAGAGTTTCTGTGTTTATTTCTCAGAAACCCAATGGGGTCTTGGTTTAGGAATTTTGTCATCTCTTCCATAATCTTGCCCCACTCAATATTCTGGTCATCTGGTTTCTTTTATTGTTAGGTGCTGTTGAGTCTGATCTGACTCATAGAGACTCTAAGCATAGCAGAATAAAACATTATTCAACACTGTGCCATGCACATAGCTTTCTTATATTTGAGCTGATTGTTGCAGCCATTATGTTTCTTCTCTTTTTGGGTTATGCCACATCGGCAAAAGGAGGTCCCAGGGGCTTACCCCACTCCCATCATTAAGGTCAATCCTACTTTGAGGAGGCAACTCTTTCCTAGTTATTTTTTTAATGCCTTCCAGTCTGGGAGCCTCACTTTCCAGCACTATATTTGATAATGATTCTCTGCTATTCATTGAGTTTCCAGGGTCTCTCTGTTTTGGGAGTGGATTGCTGGGTCTTTCTCTTTAGTCTGTCTGTCACCCACATGCATGTCAGCTTGTGGAGGCTTGCTTGTTGCTGTGATGCTGAAAGCTATGCCAGCCGTATTTCAGATACCAACAGGGCCACGCATGGTTGGATAGGTTTCAGCTGAGCTTCCAGGCTAAGAGAGTCACCTGGAGGGTTTTAAAAATACCTAGACCCTACACCCAGAAATTCATACTTAATTGCTGAGAATAGGGTATAGGCATTTTTGTTTTGTTTATCAGATGGTTCTAATATGTACCTAGGTTTGAGAATCATTGATCTTCCTTTGTTATATTGGAGAGGATTGAGCAACTTTTGCCTTGATTAAAGGGTATGGTAGGAACTTTGGGGAATTCACAAAGTCTGTATCTTTCAATACTCCTTGATGTGTTGGAATAGTCACTGCAAAGAAAGTATACATTAAAACTTCCAGGGGAACTTGTTAACATCATAGATTCCCAGATCACAGCCTCATGAATTCTGATGCAGTATCTCTACTATACACCAAACTGTTAGCCACCTCCCTAACAAAAAGCTTGCAGGTTTCTCTTGTCCACAGCTTTATTTCTGAATCACTTAACACAGCTCATCCATTCATCCCTCATTTTGCTTCCTCTTCATCCTACCAACTTCCAAATTTATCCTTCATGCTTCCATTTCAACTTTCCTATTGGATTTGGAGGGCTGGGATTTAGATCAGTGGGTAGAGCACTGCACTGCAGTCTCTGAGGTCCCGAGTTCAATTCCCAGCACCGCAAAAATGAGAGAAGGACCTGGCAATCCACTCCCAAGGCAATCCCGAAACAGACAGCCATTAAAAACCCTATGAGGGTTGCTATGAGTCGGATACCTACTCGATGGCAACTAACAACAATTGGATTTGGATTCTGGTGCTTTTTTTCTTACTGGCTCCCCACTGACCAGAGCGAACTGCTTTGACATGGGAAACTGCGCATTCCTGGAGCTTCCCTTTCCAGACATTTCTCTAGCTCAGTGTTACCTCTTGCATTTTCCACCTACTGGATTTACCCCTCTCTGAGTCCTTGGTTAGCTTTCACTGTACAAAACTACCTTAAGATTTAGTGGCTTGATATATCAAAATGCTTCTATGGGATAACTGGGGTCGTCTTCTAGTCTGGGCCAACTGGCTGCAATGGGATTCACTTATATCTTTGAGAATTCAGCTAGGATGGCTAAGAGAGCTGAGACCTTTTTCCATATCATAAGCAAGTGTTTCTTTAAGCTTTTGTTTGTATCAAATTTACTCTTATTCTATTGGCCAAAGTCAATCAAATGCCCAAGCCCACAGTCAGTGTGGGAAGGAGCTACACTACCTAAAGGCAGGAATCACTGGGGACCATTGCTACAAAAGTAGACCACAGGCTTCCCTCTAATTCCTATTAGGCATGGCCCTTTCACCTGAAAATATATTCCCTCCTTCCAGGACTCCCGCAGTTACATTTAATCATAACATTAGGCTCAATGTCCAGGACCCTATGATGTCCTTCAAGTCCAAATGAGGATGAAGCTCTTCATTCTTTGTCTGTGGCTCCTCTGGATTCAGAGACCTATAAGCTAAAGAGACAAGTTACATGCTTTGTACACACTCAACAAACAATGGTGGATTGGGGGCAGGAGAATGGAGGTAAATGCTTCCATTTTAAAAGGGAATTAAAGCCATATGTTCTTCTCATGTGCAGAATCTAAATTTGGAAAAAAGAACTATAAGTGTGAGACTTGAAAGTAAAAGGGAGAGACTATCTGGAGTGGGGAGAGGAACAGTGAGGAAGGGAGAGGCGGGTGGTGGAAGGGATAATGAGGAGGTGAAAAAGAGCAAAATACACAACATGAAATGCCATAACGAACCCATTATATGTACATTAATTAAAAAATTTAAAGACAAAAAATTAAGTGACACAACTTTAAAAAGTGATTTATGCACCATCCAAAAAAGGGGGTGATGGTAGTAATTAAAGGGAGACCTGGTTTTCCTTTAATTGCAATCAGCAATTCATGGCAATTCAAAATCCTTCTGGGTGCATCGTGCCAGGCTCCCTACTCTGAGATCAGGGTATAGTTCTGCTCGCTGGGGTGCCTCCCAGTCCATTCTCTATTGCTCCTCACCAGACCCCTGACTTTACCATCTGAGAAAATTGTCTGGGACAAAATTCCTTTTCTATAAGAAATAGCTCACTTTGGCAGATCTTTGGTAGAGTGCTGCTCCATACTTTCTGAGGCTCTGGGTTCAATCCCTACCACTACAAAAATGGGAAAAAGACCTAGCAGCCCACTCCTGAAACAATCAAGCATTGAACACCCTGATCTTGGAAGCTAAGCAGGCTCAGGTGGGTTAGTCCTTGGATAGGACACCTCCTGGGGATACCAAGTGCTGCAGGCTAGGGAAAAAGATCTGGGAATCCACTCCCGAAACCATCTGCCACTGAAAACCCTATGAATATCAGAGAAGCGTTGAGCACAGCACAGTGTCTCAGAGTGTTTCATTTTGTTGTACATAGGATAGCTATGAGTTGGACCTGACTTGACAGCACCTAACAACAGAAGGTGCACATTGCTTCTGTTTGTAGCACAGTGGTCAGCCTTCATTTTAGTGCCAAGAAAGAAGAAGAGTTCAGATCTCATGCTGACAAACCCTGTCTGCAAAGGACAGCTAACTCACTCTCTGCCATCAGGGCTGAGAAAGCACTGCAGCAGGAGGCAAATGTGGTGTAGTTCAGCAAAGGGAGTAAATGTGAGAAGAGAGCTATGATACATAGGAACAAAGGGTCAGTGAGTGTGGTGGGAAAGTAGCATCAGTGTGAAGCCAGGTTCTCCCTAGTCCTGGGCTCCTCATGGCCTATCCTCAAGCCCTCTTGAGTAGACATCCCTGCTCCTCCCCAAGTTATAATCATTTTTCAAGCCCAGTTCAGATCCCAATCCTTCTGCAATCCTCTGCTCAGGACCAGACTACACCCTTGTGAGCCTCAACACAGAGATGGGACTTACTGGTAATCTTTCTATATTTTTAATCGACTCAAAGAGATTTAAAATTTATTAAAAACAAGAACAGTATTTTATATGTTTCCCTATCAATCTAGTTTCTCATATTCTGCTATCTTAATTTATTAATCTCTGATATTCCCAAATGACCTATTTCTTGAAAATTAGGGTTTAAAAACTCAGTGAATGCAATTGTCCCAATAACGTATCAATTAGTTATTTACACCATCAGCTTTTATGTTCTTCTAATTGGAAATAGAACAATGTGGCATTAGGATAAGAACACTTTAAGACAATAATAAGACATAAGGGGTAGGGGTTTAGCTCAGTTGGTAGAGTGCTGTTCTATACTCTCTTAGCCCTGGGCTAGGTCTCCAGTACCACAAAAATGAGAGAAAGGTATGGCAGTCCACTCCTGAAAGTAATCTTGAAACAATCAGCCATTGAAAACCCTATGAATAGCAGAGAAGCACTGACATAGTGCCGGGTTTGACACAGGGTTGGTAAGTATTTCCTCTGTTGTATATAGGGTTGCTATGGGTTGGACCTGACTGGATGGCACCTAACAACAATGAGACATAAGTTTTGCTTTGTTGTTTTGTTTTGATTTCCACAGTTTTACTTTATAGATAACTCAGAGTTATCAAAGAGTTTATTCCTGAAAATTGTTATATATGACTTGAAATTGTGTATTTGAACACAGCGTATATATGAAGAACTGGGGAATGGTGCCCAGTAATCAAGATGTAATAATGTGCTTCATAAAAAGGGGAGATGTGCTCATTTATTCACCAATCTATAATATATATCAAATGTCTAACTCTTATAAAGTACAGTGTCAGATACTGTCATGGATCGAAATGTGAATCACACTAGACCAGGATTCTGTTCTTATGAATTTTTTAGCCTCAGAGGTAAGAAACCCAAGCATAGCGTGGTGGGGTGACACATGCCTCTAATCCCAACGACCCAGGAGGCAGAGGCAGGAGGATTGTGACTTCAAGGCCAGAGGCAGCCTGCTAACTTTAGTGAGACCTTGTCTCAAAATAAAAAAAATTAAAAATGGGTGGTGCAGCCAAGTGGTACAGAATTTGCAATGTATGTACGAGGCCTGGGTTCAACATTATCCAAGTACAGCAAAAGAAAAAGAAAAAAGAAAACACAAGGAAATGTTAATCTATAACCCTTTAGTTGTCCCTTAAACTATTAGAAAGATGGTGGAAGAAACTCCATTAGAAGAAGGAAAATCTTGCCTTGGGTTGATCAAGCACCAGCAGGCAGCTTAAAAGTGACTCAAAGCAGCCTTTGATTTTGCCCAGGGTCACCTTTCAATTCCATAGACTGTGAATTTAGACAAAGTACTAGTTTTGTATGTGTAAGATGAGGATAATAATAATACTGACGTCATGTTAAATGTATGTCTTGTTAGTCCACAGGAGTCATTAAAGTTTTTGTTAAGCATAACATGTTGTAATATAGCTAATAGCCTTATTAAGTAGGCTATAAACTCCAACTTGACAAAATCATAAACGAATACATTCTTTTACAACTGCAGAATTATTGAATAGATCACTCATTCAAAGAGGTCAGCTGGCTCCACTTCCAGAAAGTTCTTGACACTTCTTGAACTGTCAGGCTGAGGCTTGAAGAAAGGAGGAACCCCTGGATTCCTGAGCTGGGGTAACTGCAGGGGATCCAGGTGCTTAGGTGTTCCTTTTCTCAGTCTGGCATTGGAAGAGGCCCCTCAGCCTAAAAATATCTCCACTGTGAAGGAGGGAAGAAGCAATGCAGAGGTGGAGTGGGAGATATTTGGACCCAAAGCTAAGAATGTGCCAAGGAAATCTTGTTTTGCTTGGAGATATTGCCTGAGGTTGGTCCCTTTCCTTCTCACTTTGTTTTGGGAGAAGGGACCTTAAGGGACATTAGTGAGACCTCCTAACCTAAGTTAGGAAGCTGCCTCAGGCCTTGAAGTAGAGCTGAAGACTGAGGGCTCACCACTCTCCTCCCTCCTTCTTTCCAAATTCAGTTCTTCTGCCCTGATCTGTCTATTCTGAAGTGGCAGGAACAAGTGGGAGGGGAGAATAGGAGTTGAAAATGAACACCAGAGGGGTACCTTAGTTCTAACACTTGAGCCGTTTACTTATTGGGGTCTCCACATCCTCCAATTGTCCCCTTTTATCACCTAAGCAGCCGAGTTCCTATTCTCCCCTCCCTTCTTCCGGAGACTGGACTTTGGAGGATCTTCTGAGCTACAGACCCAGGTTGACTCCACCCAGAAAAGCGAAGTTGTATTTGGAGGCATTTCTGGTTGATGACTTAGGCATTTGCAGTTGATTGTGTGTAGAGACCTTGAGATCTGTAGAGACTTGAGTTGAGAAGCTAGACAGGAAGGATGCCAGAGGTAAGGAAACAGGAGTGTCCTGACCTACTTCACCACCAAGAGGCGAGGCCTTTAGGAACTGTGCACCTTTCATTTGCAAATGGCACATCCAGATGGACTGAGGCATCAGCGTGCACATCTTACTGTGCAGCAATAAGAAACCCAGGACAGAGGTACTGAGAAGAAGAGAGATGGAGGGTTAGGGGAGAGGAAGAAGAGGAAATGACCTGAATGTGGAGGAAAGCCATTATCACTGGCCTGTTGGAATGAGGGCCTTAGATCTTGGCATAAAGGAAGTGGGTATTGGGGAGAATGCCATCACAGGACTGATGATGATGGATGGGTGCCCAGACGACCCACTGTGGGGGCACAGCATGGCTTATCAAGAATGATCCAGGCAGCTGGGAGGGGTGGCGCATGCCTGTAATCCCAGCGGCTCGGGAGGTGGAGGCAGGAGGATCGCAAGTTCAAGACCACAGGTAGTCTGCGTAACTTAGTGAGACCCTGTCTCAAAAAGTAAAAAATCAGCTGGGAGTGCAACTCAGTGGTTCAGCACTTGCACAGCATGCAAGCGCGAGGCCCTGGGTCCAACACCCAGTACTGCAAAAAAAAAAAAAAAAAAAAAAAAAAAGGTCCAGGCATGGATAATTTAAAGATAATCAAATTCCAGAACTTTGTTTCCATATGTGCCCTTTCCTCAAACTGTTCACCCTGTGGACACATCGTGGGTGTCATACTTGTTCTCAATCCCCTCCTGCCCCTTATGATCCCCTGGTGGCACTTTTCTAAAGCAGTCTACCAGAGGAAAAACCTCCAATGTGCCAAGTAAAGGCTCCACCTGAAACACCATTTCCTGTGTCTCAGGTACATATTTCAAGTATAAAGAGGTTAAAGATTAAGATTATAGTTTCAAATTTAAGAAATCTACGTGGGAGTATTTCCCCAAACATTTAATTAGGTTCATGGCGGAATGATTTATTTGAGCTTTTGCCAAACATTATTATGTATTATCAATCTTATATTGATTTTTAAATTTGAATTTGGTCTCTTATTTAGTTCAACTTTTCTGCAGATTTAGTAACCCAATCACTTCTCTGCTTTTTGCTGATAATATCACAAAATGTCTCATTTTGCAATAAGTAATATTCATCCATGGTATATCAAGTAATCTTTTTAAAAAGGCTAGTTCCCTTTTTATATTTAATGGTTATGTTAGAATTTTATATTATAATGTTATTTCACCCAATTATGTTCTAGTATAAACTATGATGATAAATCAATCCAGAATAGTTAGTAACGTGACGTCTAACAGTGACATGAAAATTTAATTTCTTCAGTGTTGTATTAGTAATAATAACAATGAATATCCAATGTAGAAAAATAAAGTTTGTAAAATTTTAACTTAAATACATATTTTGCTGCCTGGAATTGTGATACAGTGAGAAAAAAAGATTATCATGCTTAAAAATATATCATACTAAGATAAAATTCTGGGATAACATAAGATGGAAATAGGAGTTCAAAAAGGAAACAAAATGATGGAAAATTTCTGGTTGTTAAGAAAGAGCTTATTCATGTGCTTTTTAGTAGATGAAGATGAGTTTTCATTTAATTAAGTAAGTCAGAGTGCCAGAAGTTAAATCTTTTCTAATTATTTAAACAATAAAAAGTGTTCATGTTAATTACAAAATATGTGAAGGAGGATATATAATTTTTCCAAAAATACTAGGAAGCTCCAGAGCAAAGCATTTTGTAGCTTTCTCCCCAAGGAAGCAGGAGGTGAAGTTCTGAGAGAAAAGGGTGGTGGGAGAAGGTGTCAGACTCCTCCACAATCTTGCCTGAGGTGGGAGTGTGCCTTCTCTGGGTGGTCTCTGCCTTCCTATCTTGGTGCCTTGCCAGGTTTTCCAAGAGAATAAGAAGCAGATGGGTGGACCTTGAGTGCATAGAACTTGCTCTAAGTGAGGTTACATGGGCTACAATCGTGTATCCTTGACTCCATATAGTACTTTGCAGTTCATCCTACAAGAGAGGGATTGTGGAGGGATATGGCAAGAAGATAGATAAACACATGCCTTGGAATGCTAAAATCTTGGTAAAGCTGCTATTTAAATAAAAAGATGTAGTGTTATAAAATGCATACTGGAATGTGTAGGATACATGGATGATCCTATTGCCCTTCATTGTCTTGAGCCCTAGCAGATGCTGAGCACAGACACTGGCTTCTTCATGCCTCAAATACCCAAGTATGGATGGGCCTCTGAATCCCCCACTGGTGGAGACTGTTCCCCTCTCTGCTTGACTTCATTGACCATCTGCTAGTACTGCCTGCCCACTACATTTTATCCTCCTCTCCTGTAGCTCTCCACAGTCTGGCCACTTGCATAGGATGTTTGCCAGCAAACTCTATTGGGCAGAAAGTACACTGGGTTCTCTGGGCCTAAGCAAAAGCCAGTCCTTCAGATGTCAATTTCCCAGCTGCTCCAGAAGTTATTTTCTAGGGAGTGCCCAGTTCTCATAAGGACAGACTGTACCTTGAATGTTGACTTCAGGGCTAGCCTGGCTAGAAGGAGGCAGGTGGGAGGATAATCTGAGGCCCCTTGAGACACCCCGTGGGCAATAACAGTGCACATGGGAAAGAAGAGATTTACACATAGCCACAGCCATGTGGTACTCATGGCACTGAAGAAAAAAAAAAAAGATGTGGCAGTGACAGCATGATGTGGCATCTTTAAATTAAAATAAGACCTGTTCAGCCTTTCCTTCCCTTCATGAAATCTGGAGCTACCTGTGTGATAGGAGAGTATCAAGCCTTTAGATCAGCCATCCTTAAGGTGAAATCTGAGACTAGCAAAGTCAGCCATTTCTATAATGATACTGAGATGTATTTTCATGATCATTCTCTCTCTTGAGTGTATTGTGGAATTTCCCAGAGACTCCATGATATATGATGACATGTTTGCTCTGATGATGTGCTTTGTATTAGTATAGCAAAATACCTGAGATATAAAGAGGAAAGCTTAATGTTGGCTCATAGTTTTCGAGATTTCAGTTCATATGGGGTCAATCGTCTCTATTGCTTTTGGGCCTATGGTGGCATGGTACATCACGGCAATGCTTGGTGGAACAAAGTTGCTCACCTCAAGGCAGCTGGGAAGCAAAAATAGAGAAAGAAATTGGCACCCCCAATGATCTAAGACCTCTGACAAGGCCCCACCTCTTAAGGGTTTCTACCAGGGGCTCATGTATTGCTGATGCTGAAAGCTATGCCAGTAGTATTTCAGATAGCCGCAGGGCCACCCATGGTGGACAGGTCTCACCTAAGTTTCCACACTAAGACAGACTAGGCAGAAGAACCCACCAGTCCGATCTCAAAACAATTAGCCACTGAAAACTCTATGAATAGCAGAGAAGTGCTGTCAAATACAGTGCTGGGAAATGAGCCCCCAGACTGGAAGGCATTCAAGAAAAGACTGGAGAAGAGTTGCCTCCTTGAAGGTGAGTTGACCTTACTGACAAGAATGGAGTAAAGCCCCTGGGACCTCCTTTTGCTGATGTGGTATGACCAAAAAGAAAAGAAACATAGTGGCTACAATATTGGGCTCAAATACAAAAAGATGGTATGCATGGCACAGTACTGGGTAATGTTTTGTTCTACTGTACTTAGGGTTGCTATGAGTTGAATCCAACTCAATGATACCTAATAACAACAACAACACCAGTTTCAAGTAGTTCCAAGGTGGGGACCAAGCTTTGAACACATGAGTCTTTGGGGGACATTCTAGGTATAAACTATAAGTAAATGATGAACATAGCTTGTGCTGATGTCTTATGTTTTAAAGATTTTGCAGGTTTGGGTTTTTTTTTTTTTTTCCTATGCTGTGGATTGAACCCAGAGCCTTTTGCATGCTAGGGAAATGCTCCAGGCACACTCTCAGCCCTTGTTCTACTTTTTATTTTTGAAACAGTCTTACTAAATTGTGCAGGCTGCCTCTGGCCTTGAGCCTGTGATCCTCCTTCCACATCTTCCTAAATAGCTGGCATACAGGGGTATACAAGGATCCCTAGCTAACATTTCTCAGTTTTAATTTTTATTATAATAAATATAAATTTATTTTCTGATCTCCAAAAGCTAAGCAGGGTCAGCCTGGTTAGTTCTTGAATGGGAAACCACCTGGGAAGACCAGGTGCTGCAGGTGAAAGAGAAGGACCTGGCAGCCCACCCCCAAAACAATCAGCTATCAAAAACCCTATGAATAACAGAGAGACTCTGACAATAGTGCCAGGCATGGCACAGTGTTGGGTAATGTTTAGTTCTCTTGTACATAGGGTCATTATGAGTCCGACCTAACTCTATGACACCTAACAACAGCAACAGCAAATATAAATACAGGGGTCCTCTCTTATCCATGGGAACTAATATTCCAAAGCCTCCTCAACAGATGCCTGAAACTGCAGATACTACCAAACCCTATACTGGTTTTTCCTATATATAAATAGCTATGATAAAGTTTAATTTATAAATTAGGCATAGTAAGAGATTAGCAATAATAATGAAATTAAATAGTTATAAAATATATACTATGATAAAGGTTATTTAAGACTTACAGGTTGATTATTTCTGGAATTTTCCATTTAATATTTTTGGGCTGTGAGTAACTGAAACTTTGGAAAATGAAACAGGAGATAACAGTAGATGCAACACAGTAGGCATGGCAAGAACTCTTTAAGTTTGTTGGTAATTTTTAAGTGTATAAAAGAATACTGAGACCCAAAGGGTTAAGAGTTACTGCCTCAGGTCTTATGGTTCAGAGTAAGTTTCCCAAAGAGAGGAGTGAAATTGCTCAAAACCAAAGTCTGAGACAGTCACAGGAAGACTGTATCACACCATTTGGCTCAGTTTGCTTTGCTGACTGCTTGCCACAGCCACGAAACCCACATAATGCATTACTTCAGTCTAAGCACGCAGGGCAGGTGTTCATCCATCTCTCCTCAGCCTCCCTCCTCTGCACCCACCTGGGGGAGTTGGGGGTCTCTGATGTAAGTGCACAGTGAACCACTGCTGTGGCGGGCCTTCCCATTAATGCTGTGCTCACCTCTGGAGTGTAACAGATCTCCCTGGCTGGAACCAGGAGCTGTCACTCTGGGACAGGCACAGGTCAGGCTGGAGGGGCCAAGCAGGGTGGTTGGGCCAGCAGCAGGCTCAGTTTGAGCAGAAATCAACCACAGGATGACTTGCCTCAGCGCCTGGATTCCCACTGTGATCCCAGTCTGCTGTGACTGTGATGACTTTCTTTCTGTCCCTGGACCGCTCCTGCAGCCTTTCCAGACATGGAGGAACCCAACAGTTCCCACACATATAAAAGGAGCCCCTGACTGTTCTAGTGCATGCGCCCCTTTCCTCAGTGGTGTTCGTAGGGCGCCTGCTTTGTGCCTCACACATTCCCTGGCCCTGGGAATGAGAAGTGACAAGACAGATGCTTGTCATTCTAGCAGGATGTCCCAACCTCTCTTTTTCAGATGCCAGAGGCTACAGGAATAGTAGCTGTCCAAAGTCACACAGCCAATGGAGAAAAGAACCATTCTCTATGTGCCCGTCCCCTGGGGGCAAAAACAGGTGACACATTCTGTGCCACACATGTACTTATTGCCTTGTTAGAGAAACAAGAATTATGCCCAAGGTAGTAATATAAGAATGTGGAAGGGAACGCCCCAGTGAAAGTATGCAGCAATTGTTTGTTCTCACTACCTCAAAGCTGGTTTGTGTTTAAAAAAATCATTCAATGGGTTAGTTTTTTTTTTATTGTTCATTTCCGTTGTTTATTTGTAACTCAATTTATTAAAGTCATGCATTTAAAACCACATATAGAAAGCCCTGGAAAAGATCATTCAAAATTTGAATTACAGTTTCCACTATATGCCTCACACTTTCACCCTTTTGTAAAGTTGGAAAAATTTAAGTAGAAACATCACAATTCAGAGACCACCTGTATCTTTTGAAATTCTTCCCATGCCTAGTTCACGATGCCAGCACAGTTGTTAGGAATTTAACAAGTGTTTGAAGAATTAAATAAGAAATGAAACTGAACATGTGGAATCAAGTGGAGCGTTGGGGTAATGTAGACACATAGAGTGAAGCTTGGTGTTTGGTGTTCAGCAGCAAAGAGGGTATAAAGTGACAGGAAGAGAAGGGCTCAGGAGGAACCCTATAGGTTGATGGGAATGAGTCAGTCCAGAGAAAGAAAGGAACAACCAAATGTTGAGTGTTTACTATGTGCCAAGCTCTATTTTAAGTACATTCTATTTATTAACTAACTCACTTAAACCTCCCAGCAGCCCAAGATGAGAAAACTGAGGCAGGTTAAATCATTTACCATTTCTCTGTGTGATAATTACTCTCAAATATTTCAGCATAATCCTCAGTGTGACGTGTAGATGTGTGACTTCAGCCCTGGGGGTAGTTAGTCAGCATTTGAAGTTCACCAGTCTAGAACCCACACCCAGGGGTGGCATCTCTCCCAGTCCCCTTCTCCACAGTGCCCTGGCTGGTTCCCTCTTCCTCCTACTGTTCCATTTCTCTTGAAGTGGCTCTTATATGTGAAGTGAGGCACTTGGAGTGCTTGAGAATAAGGCAGGGTGAAACCAAACTTACATAAACTTACAGGGTGACGGTTTGCCAATTAAAGTTTGTGAGTTTTAGCAAAATTTGGTTTAACACTTATTGTCATGGTAACATACACCTATTGGCGAGGTAGTTGGGGACTATGGTACCTCTGATTGCCAGTTGTGGTTGTTGTGGTTGTTGTGGTTGTTGTTGTTGTCAGGTGCCGTTGAGTCGGGTCCTACTCATAGTGACCCTATGTACAACAGAACAAAAGGCTACCTGATACTGCCATGCCCAGCCCTATCAGTGGTTCTCTGCTATTCATAGGATTTTTGATGGCTGATTGTTGGAAGTGGGCTGCTGGGTTCTTCTCCCAAAACTGTTGTTGTTGTTGTTGTTAGGTGCTGTCGAGTCGGTATCTGACTCATAGCGACCCTCATAGGGTTTTCAATGGCTAATTGTTTCGGGATTGCATTGGGAGTGGATTGCCAGGCCCTTCTCCCATTTTTGCGGTGCTGGGAATCGAACTCGGGACCTCAGAAACTGCAGCGCAGCGCTCTACCAACTGAGCCAAATCCCAGCCCCTCTAGTTCCTTGGTGAAGCAGAATTCAGGGGGTTGGGCTGAAAAGGGTGCAGGGTTGGTAGAGGCTTGAGTTGAGCAGCAGTAGGAACTCAGTCACTTTTGTTTCTCCCATTTATGTTCTTAGGTGAAGCAGGGCTGCCAGGGACCAAAAGCCAAGCTCATCATAACTGTGGCCACAGGGTAGAGACAAGGGATTTTTCCTGACCTCTGACAAGTCTTGAAGGTCATGTCATGAGAAGCCTGCCTGTCATTCCAGTGAACAGGGGGAGGAGGACTAAAGCACAGTTTGAAGGATCAAGTAGCCAGGGGCACTCAGGGACACTAGCTCAGCTCAGCAGGACTCAGCCAGCCCCAAAGAAGCATAAGATAGGGCTGTTTCCCGTCCCTTTCCAGAGTGCACTGCAGAGTTCAGGATGCACATGTGGAATGTTAAGATTTCCTGAGGTCAGAGATTTCCTGAGGACGGTTAGTTGTGGAGGAGCTGAAACTCTGCCTTTTCTCTGCAGGACTGATGAATAATTCAAGGCAATGCTGAGTGAGTGGGCGCTGCCAGAGGAGCTCAGAGTAGCGAGATGCCATGGGACTGAATCCCTGAAGGAAAGGCCTCTCCCCATCTCGCGCCCTCCTTATATGTTGCTGGCACTCATCCTGCGGGGCTCCCAGGGGACTGCGCTCTTTTTCAGCCAAGTGGCTAAATGCCCACTACAGATAGGTCCTGGAAGAACTTCAAGACTCAGGGGGGAGCCTGAATGAATGAAGACGCCACTGTCGCTGTCTTGGGCATTGGCATTGTACTGAGAGGACAAATGAGGGGCCATTGCCAAGGGGAAGGAGAGAGGTAGGAAAAGCAGCTGGCTGGCTGGGGAATCCTGGTGCCTGGCTGGCCCTCTATGCTGCCTACTCTCTGTGTGGCCTTGGGACTTCTTTCTCTATTCACACAGACCCTTACCACAGGAAAAACCCTCTTCATTAACCAGCCCTTCCCACAGGCTCACTTTGGGCCTAGATTTGCGATTTTAAGTAGAAGTCAATGTCAGGAGCCCTCAAACATAGCAGATGCCCACCTCCAATTGAGCTTACACACCAGCAAAGCAGACTCCTCAGTCTAAGAGATAATCAAATCGTCAGGACTTTGCCTCCAGATCCAGTTGTATTATTATGACATGTCATCACACTAAGAAACTACCTTTAGGACTGTAAGTGAACAAAGCCCCGCACTTTGAAGGAATGGCTGTGCCAAGGTCCTGGCTCCAAAGCCGTTTATCACCGAGCCTTCCCTAACAGAAAGCCACTCCTGCGCCCCACAGCCTTTCTCCGCTTTCCTCATCACGTGAAAGATTGCCCCTTCCAGTCACACATGAGATTTATGAAAAGAATGTTTGTGTCAACATAACAGAGCTTTCAGAATATACTATATTCATACCATTTGTAGTATGCATATAATTTTCAATATAAAGTGGTTTTACAAAAATGTGTAATAGTAACTCGGTACAAACTAATCTGAGAAATAGCTGCAGCCCCATCTAGGTCCTGCATTAGATATTGACATCAATAAATCCCTCACTGATCTTCAACAGCAGTCCCCAAAACCCAGGGTAAGGGAGCAGTGATGGGGATCCAGCTCCTTCTCAGTGAACCAACCCCCTGATGACTTAGACTCACTTACTCCTCAAAGTCAGTGTGGTCTGACAACTTTTTGGTCATCCAGGGAAAATTAAACATTGAATTTCATTAAAACATATGTCTCTTTCTCTCTCGCTTGCTTTCTCCTCTCTCTCCCTACCCCCCTCCCTGTAAATAGTGATTGTTTTTCTTTTCCCAAAACCATGAACCTGAGGGTAGGAGGAATGGGACCAAAGAGGTGTCTGAGTATGTTCCTGCATGTCGGTGCTATGGACCAAATGTTTGTATCCTCTCAAATTCCCCTGTTGAAATCCTAACCACCAATTTGATGGCATTAGAAGGTGGGCTTAGGGTGGTCATTATGTCATGAAAGCAGAGCACTGGTGGATGGGCTTAGTAATATATATATATATATTTTTTTTTTTTTTTTTTCTTTTGTGGTACTGGGGGACTGAACCCAGGGCCTCCCACATTCTTTGCAAGTGCTCTACCACTGAGCTGCACCCCCAGCTCATTTTTTATTTTTTATTTTGAGACAGGGTCTTGCTAAATTGCACAGGCTGCCTCTGGCCTTGAACTTGCAATCCTCCTGCTTCTGTCTCCCAAATCGCTGGGATTATAGGCATGCATCACCATGCCTAGCTAGGAATTGTTGTTGTTAGGTGCCTTTGAGTTGGTATCCAACTCATAGCCATCCTACCTACGTAGAGCAGGTGAAACACTATTGTCAGTGCTTCTCTGCTGTTCATAGAGTTTTCAATGGCGGATTGATTTTTTAAATTTTATTTATTTATTTATTTATTTACTTACTCACTTACTTACTTACTTACTTACTTATTTATTGCGGTACTGGGGGTTGAACCCAGGGCCTCGAGCTTGCATGCTCTGCAAGTGCTAGACCACTGAACTGAACCCCTGGCCCATTTTTTTACTTTTTGAGACAGGGTGTCACTAAGTTACGCAGACTGCCTCTGGTCTCGAACTTGCAATCCTCCCTCTCCGCCTCCTGAGCCGCTGGGATTTCAGGCGGGCACCACAGTGCCTGGCAATGGCAGACTGATTTTTGGGAGTGAATTACCAGGTCCTTCTCCCAAGCCTACAGCACGTGGTGTTCCCAGGTGGTCTCCCATCCACATACTAACCAGGCCTGACCTATTTAGCTTCTGAGATCTGAGGAGATCTGACACCACAGTGGTAAAGCTGCCAATAAATATTTGTTGAGTGACAAACTGGAAAAATGAGCCTCCTCTCTCATCACACCAGTGAAAAGTCTAGGTGCAAAGGCCAGTTCCTTTCTTCTGCCCACTCTGCTGCAGTCATATGACTTTGAGTCAAGGGTAGTGGGCCCCTGAGTTAGGAACTCTTAGCTTCCACATTCTCTGTACACCAGGCCAATGAGCTTCCTCTTCATATTCTTATCTGCTCTTCTATGGTCAGGTAATCCATTGGGCTGAAAGTGCTACTTCCATCAGTAATTTGGGTAGTGCTACTTCTAACATGCCTACAGCCATACCACCTGGGTGTCAAATCTTGTCAGATCTTGGAAGCTAAGCAGGGTTGGGCCTGGTTAATACCTGGATGGGAGAGTGCCTGGGAATAGTGGGTGCTACAGTTTTGGGAGAAGGACCCAGCAGCCCTCTTCCAAAACAATCAGCCACTGAAAACCATATGAATAACAGAGAAGCAGTAACAATAGTGCTGGGCATGGCACAGTGTCGGGGAGTGTTTTGTTTTATTCTGACTATGTGGTCCCTATGAGTTGGACCCAAATCAATAGCACCTAACAACAACAACAAACTTCTAACACATATCTAGAATATGATCATATCTCACCACCTCACTGTGATTGTCTGTGTGCAATGTCATATTCCATTCTTGACACCTGACAGATGACAGCCAGAATGATCCTTTGAATAATTTTCTAGCCGGTTACTACTGTGCTTTTCCCATGCCAGCATGTTCCATAGGCCTTGAATTCTCCTCTGCTTGCTCAATTGATGAGGAGCACATTTATGTGCACACACACACACACACACACACACACACACCCCACTTCTATCAGTTAATTCTACCCAGCTACTTTCCTTCTCACATATGGTGAGACATGCATGCTAATCCTCTTCCTGCTTTCCTCTAATGCTTGTCTCTTTACCTCATTAGAAAGTGATCTTTCATCTCCTTTCTTGGTCCAATTTATGAACCAAAACACAGCTGTATTACGTCTAATAAATCCAAGAATAGTTCTAGAGATTTAACTACCCCAGGAGTTTGGAAGGAAACTAGATTGAACAAAGAACCAATGTTGGTATCTTCTGAAGTTTGCCAGAACTTCACGTGAACACAGTCCTTTAAGCATCCCAGTAGATGTTTCCTCCCCTCATTAAACCTGCTATTCTTTGACTTCCAGCCTCCTACAAGTAATATAATCCTTCCAAAGTAACTTCTTACTTGGGATTTTTATTTTTATAGCCATACCACTGTGGTGTCCAATCCCATCGGATCTCAGAAGCCAAGCAGGGTCGGGCTTGGTTAGTACTTGGATGGGAGGCTGCTTGGGAACACCAGGTGCTATAGGCTTGGAATAAGGACCCTGTAGCCCCCCCCCCACAAAAAAAATCAGCCATTGAAAGCCCTATGAATAGCAGAGAAGCACTAACAATACTGTTTCATCTGTTGTAAGTAGGGTGGCTATTAGTTGGATGTCAACTCGATGGCACCTAACAACAACAATAATAGAGAACAAAGGGGTTCCTTATGTCATTCTTCTGCAATAAACAAATTTCAACAGGTTAATTGATGAGGCAATTGTGATGTCACCCTTAGAATATAATTATTGTTTCTGTAGAAAACCCAATTTATGAAGAAATGGGATGGGGTGGGTCACAGAAGCATGATTTTAGACCACCATCTTGCCTATGATAGGAATTTTGGGAAGTATACCATTAGAGGTATCTTTTGAGAAGTATGTATGTTTAAATGAACTGAGTTAATGTGACATGGAAAATAATTACATGGTGCCTATTTATGCTTAATTTGTTGCTGGGGCTGGGATTTAGTTCAGTTGGTAGAGTGCTGCTCTGCAGTCTCTAAGGTCCTGGGTTTGATTCCCACCACCACAAAAATGTGAGAAGGATGTGACAATCCACTCCCAAGGCAATCTCGAAACAATCAACCATTGAAAACCCTATAAGGGTCACTATGAATCAGACATGATTCAATGGCACCTAACAACAACAATTTGTTGTTGGGACTGAGCTATGATTATTCACAAAAATATAAAAGCACACCTTCCTTTCAGTGGATGCCCTAACCCAGGGCATATGGCTTGGGGAGAGAGGCATGGCCTAGATTTCTGTTCCCCATTCACTCACTTGGCAGGGGTTTAAGTACAATGTAAAACTTATATAACTATAAAAGGATTGCACTATATTACCCAGAAAAATTGGACTCATATGATGCCATACAAAATGTTCAAACCTACAAAGCAATCAATCCGTACAGAATTCTATATAGTAATCAGTACAGAAAGAATCTACTTATTCTAGTGACTGATTCAAATTACAGCAAAAACAAAAAACAAAAAACAAAAAACAGTGATCATAAAAAGTCAAAGAAAAAAGTTACATGAAAGAGAATGAAAAATGTCAGGATGAGGTAGAGAGAGACAAGGAGGAGACAGATGAGGGAGAAAAGGGTGGAGAAAGAAGGAGGGGAAGAAGAAGGAAGGAAGGAAAGTAAGAACAAAGGAAGATTAATGCATGAAAATAGAAGTTATTTCAAAAAACCTTCACTAACTGCTTGTCCACCTTCCTTGAGGAGTGTTATGGGGAGACAGATACTGGTCCTGGGTTAATAAATTCACAGTATAAAAGAAGGAGCAGAGAACTACACAAATCTGTGCATGCACACACACTGTGAGACAGCCATGTGTATAAAATTCAAACCTAAGCAAGGCTTGAGAAGCCCATATTAACTATGACCAATATTTATACCAATGAAAAGTTCTTGCCTCTTATCCTAGCTCACCCTTCTCAGAAGCTGAAAGAGGAGGAAAGCTTTAGTGAGCTAAAGTTAGGTCAATTCAGAAGAGAAATTACTCTCAGGGAGTTCACTGTTTCCTTTCAGTGCCTTGTGCTGGTGCCCTGTGCCCTGGGTAATCTATACAAGAGACACTAACAAGACATTGATTTTGAGATTTTGTATCCTGTCTAGAATCTAGCCAGACTAGGTAAGATGGAAATGAAGGGATGGGTGGGGGCCAGGATTTCAGACCTTGAAAATATTTTGCCTCCTGGGAGAGTGTCTGCAAGCTGATGATAATGATGGCAGTTGGCTGCGGGCCTTCACAGATGCATTTCCCAAGCATTTTCAAACTTAATGAGTCCAGAGAGCATCCCATGGGCCAGAGCTGTCACGTTATTAGCAGATTACGGTAAGGAAATGGGGAAATCTGAGGGTTTAAGTGAATGATGGGGATGCTGGGAGCGAGTATCTCACCCTGAGTTCTCACAAACACTTTTGCTTCCAACCACTTTCCCAGGAAGGGCAGGGAAAGAGGTGGCTGCATGTGTGAGTGAGATTTCAGGGAAGAGAGTGGTGATGCTCCAAGTGTACGTTTAGTCCCTTGTCCTCACATGTTTGTGCATACCCACAAACACTGCCTGACCTTGGGATTGCAAGTGGGTGTTTATCATACCATCTAGCTGCCTAGCATTTCCCCAATATTCTACCTAGGTTTGGAGATTTCCAAATTTATGAACCTCATGTCCCTAGAAAGGAGCCAGAAACTCACTTTCCAAAATTCCTTTGCAGATGGACACAAGAATGAGCCAGGCCTCTTCAGATGCAAAACTTTGATTTGGAAGAAAGTTTTGTGAAATAAGGAGTGTAGAGTGAAAGGCTTCTGATGAGGATGATGGAGAGATGTGTAGTTTGTAGAGGCAGAAGATGTGGTAATCCTAGTGGCCATTCCCCTGCTGGGCTATGACAGCAGAGTGTTTCCTAGAGCAATCATTAGGGTATTGTGCTTAGTTGAGCAGTCTACAAGCCTAATTCTCTAGCACCCCCAGATACAGAGTGTAATAACCAATATAGGTCAGTAAATACAATTGAGGTCACCATAGTGAATTATGTTGTTTGCAACAAAGAACTCAGTAATTAAAAAGAATATTTAGTTGTAACTTTTTAAAAAGCATTTAAGGTAGTCAGTCTTTGCAAAAAAATTGTAAATGTGCTTGTTTTATATTTAAATCAAATAAATCGAGTCTCTGAGAAGTGCAATAATGTACAAGATATTTAGTATACCCAGATTAAAACTAGCACTAGGTCTTTAGACTTCTAGTTCAGTACTTTTTCTACCACAAAAACATACCAATGTGAAAAGAGAGTCATATATTTTTTGTTGGATTCAACCAGATATTATCAAAAACTTTTTAAAAATTTGTGCACTAAGTAGCTGCTCCTTAGGGGACACACTTGACTGAATAGGATCAGGTCTAGTGGGACAAGTGAGGTACATTTACCTCAAGTGCAAGAGTTCAAGAGTGCTGGAAAAAAGTAGCAATGAAAATACATAAAAGTTTAATGTAAAAATTTAAAAAATCAAAATTAAGACAAAAATCCATGATGACCAAAACAGCAAAGTTTTAAAAACAAATTCAGTATTACTGATTTTCCTCTTTGCTTCCAACTCTGATTGATAATTACCTACCCTGTCTTTAGGGAGCTTATACATATTATTTTTAAATAGATTAATAATACAGATTAAGCTACCTAATTGCCTGCTCAGATTTTCAAAGTTTGAATCTTTTTTCCTTGTGGTGTATGGATGTTCTCCAGCAGAATACATAGCAGCTTCTCTCTGTGAGCATTCCTGAGCCCATGAATTTGGAATAGATCAGAATCTCCATGTCCAAACCTGTCTGGATGTTACAGAAATATTAACTCTGGCTGAATTGCTAAAATAACAGAAGAAAGGGGGCCAAAATAAATAAAGAGACAGAAGATCAAATTTTAACAAACATCTTGGCAGATGGCTGTCCAGAACCTCTAAGAAGATGCCTTGCTAAGTCACAAAGAGGATACTGGTAATTAACACTCATTGGACACTATGTGCCAAAGACTATGTTAGTACTTGAAACAGTTGATGCTTCTTATCACAATCTCTGTGAGGTAGGAGCTCATATGAAGATATAAAGTTGAAGGTCCTCCTTAATAACGACAGAGCCACACAGCACAAGCCCAGACCCAACCAATTCCAGGGCTGAAGTCTTACTGCTATATCATGTTTCCTTTCAAGAGAATGGACTTGTTTACCTCCAGGGATCAAGAAGTCTGAGGACCACGAAGCGTCGGAATAGGATTTCTCCAACAGGCCAATGGACATCATTAGAATGACAGCTTTGAGTTGAGCTGCTCCTTCTCTTTGATGAGTGAAGAATGGAAAGAAAGTAGGTAGTGAACTTCAAACCTAGTCTCTGTGGAATGACCAAGAGCCACTGAATTCTCCCTGCTATGCAGTGAAGTTTGCCCAGTCCCCAAGTATATTAGTCAGCTATCATCACTGTTCCAGAAAAGCCAATCCAAATAAACTTATGGAGGAGAAGATTTATTGGGAGCTCACAGTTAGAGGATCAGTCCATAATGGTAGCATTTGTGACTGGGCCCATGGCTGATGACTACATGACATCGCAGGGCAGTGGACAGGCTTCCTGGCATTGCTAGTCCCAATAAAAAGCCTCCAAAGTTCCACCTCCAGTGACCACCTCCTAAAGTCCCATATCCTCCACAAACAGCACCACCAGCTAGCTGGGGACTGAACATTAAAGTACATGGCCTTTGGGGGACATTTTGTATTCAAACCATGACACCAAGGATGTCTTCATATACTTTGATGTTCATCACATAATCTGGAAGTGCTGATATGAGAAGAATTTCTCCAGAAGGTATCCTAATACAGATAAAGGAACTAAGGCTCATGTAAGTAATTTTAACAGTAAAACTGGGACTAGACTCAACTTACCCAATCCCTAGATAAGACTCAATTCATTACATCTTATGATTGTGCAGATTTAGTCCTTCATTCTACATAGGCAAAAAGCTATACTTCATTGTGGAGGCTGAGAGACCCTCTCTGAAAGTTTTAGTCTGGCTTTCTGGGCAACACAGTACTATGCCGAGGAGGTGGCCACCAGCAAAGACTCTAGTCCTCAGTCCCTACAGCAAACAAAGGAGAACAAAGTGCCTTATGATGAGCTGCAGCTGACCTCAGTGCTCAGGGTCAGAACCTCCTACACAAGAGCAGCCTGCCGACCTGACCAGAACCTTTAGAATCTGCCTCTCTGAGCACAAGGCAGGGCAGAAGCCATGTCATATTCCTTGCTCCTCCTGCCAAACTCATCCTTCCTCCAGAAATATTTGGGGTGAAATGATCCCTGACTGAGAAGGAATTCGCCCTCCTTTGTGAGTGAGTTTCAGGGATTGATTACTGGAATTCTTTCAGGACTTAGACCTGCTCCAGAGACTAAAAAGATGCTGCATTGGCCTGCAGCCCCCTGGCTTCTCTGAGTCTAATTCCAAGCCTGGGAAATAGAGACTCAAACATGGTGGACAGAACTTGGTTTACTAAGCCATCCATCTCAGCTTCTCACAGGGAGCTTCCGAACAATATGTACCCAATGTGGACCCAAGAGTAGTCACTTCCATCAATCTAGAGATTCTCCTAAGCACATAATTTTTGTAAACCCAAATCAGAAGATTTCCTGGAGAAGATGATTTAGAGACCAAATCATTTACAGAGGGAGAACTATGCCAGTATGCATCTACATAAGAAAAGAGAAGGAACTGAGGAAAAAGTAAACAGGGGGTTCAGATATCAGGACCCCTTGGCCTCAAATGATATATAGATCTGGCTCCTTAAACAATTCCTACATAACAGAGGTCTGAGAGGAGTGAACTGAGCTCAGGGGAAGTGAACTCCACCCTGAAGATGTGAAGGAGCAGTGGACAAGTTCCCAGAGTTCCCAGAGCAGAAGCCCAAGCCTGGGGGTCCCAACTGGCTAGATCTGGCCATTCATTCCAAAAGAATAGGCAGAAAGACTGATGGTGAAAGAGAAAAAGGAACTTTAATTTCAGTGTGGCCACACAGGAAGATAGATCTAAGGGCTGTCTTCCAGGTGACAGTAGCAGCCTTGAGGTTACATAGAGAAAGCACGAAGGTGAATTGGCTGAGCAACTTCCTGGTTCTCCACTGTCGGCTGATGGCAAGGCAGTTCACTGATATCCCTGAAACAGCCTCACCCTTCAGTCTTCTTTCTATCTGTAGCCTCCTGTCAATTAATCAAAACAGTTTTTGAAACAAATGACACCAGTCAGTAGACCACTCTGCTCGCTTTCTTAAAAATCCCCTGGGCCTACCCTTTGTCAGAACACATCTTGGGGCTGCTCTTGGTTGTGCACTGGAATTGTAAATCCTATTCTTAAATGCTTCCTTTGCTTATGTGAAAATAAAAATTAAGATGGCCGCAATTTGGTCAACAAAGCAGATTCTCTGAACCTATATAATCACATTTGACATAGGTCCCTCAATCTTTTAATTCTCAAAGAATGTTGTTCAGGAAGACTGTGCTTATAAGATCCCAGATTGTGATGGGTTCCAATCCTAGCATTTTCTATGGCTTGCTGTCTCAAAAGACTAATTGCTTATTGCTCCCTAGCAACCAATCATGCATAACTTAATGTATGAATAGACCCTCAGCACCAATCTAAATACATCCAAAATGACTTATGTAACTAATAGGACCAATTGAGTTCAAAACAAGTTATTTCACTTCATCCCATAGTCCCCATATTTTCCCTTTAAAAGTTCAGTGATCCTTCCCCTTGATGAAATACTTGCTTAGTTTCTAACTGAAGCAGTGTTTCTCAATTTTCTGTACTCACATAAAAACTATCTTTAAAAAAATAAAGTTTAGTCTGAAGACTAGAGGTCATAAACGGGGCATTTTATAGGCCAAATCTAATTTTCAGATGTACTTTATTCCCTTGATTTGTCAAGTATTTGAGAAATTTGAACAAGTCAATATAATTTAAAAATCAGAAATTTTCACATGCAAATCCAGATTTCTGGCTTCTCTTGAAAAATTCCAAGAGCAGAACACACTGAAACCATTTTCACACATGGCAACTATTGGCCAGAGCAGGTGGTATGCTGGAGCTGGCACTTACTGGCTCACAAGAGCTGATGATAAAATGTTCAGTAATGACTTGAGTCCCTCAGTGAACTGTTGGAAGCTTGAGATCAGCCATACTAGCATTATTTGTACCACAGGCATTGGCGAACACTATAAATCAGGACTTTTATTTCTCTTTAACTTCATCTCATTTTCCTTCTTTTCCCTTTGATTCCCTTCCCTTCCCTCCTTTCCACATTGCCTTCCTGCCTTCCCTCCTTCCTTCTTTCCTTCCTTCCTTCTTCCTTCCTTCCTTCCATCCTTCCATCCTTTCTTCCTTCCTTTCTTCCTTCTTCTCTCCTGCCTCTCTCCCTTCTCCCTCTCTTAATTGCTCATTTGCCTTTTATTTTTCACAGTGCCAGTTTACTAGCACACTATTGGCTGGAACTGAGGAGAACCTATCTTGTTTAGAAACAGTCTCCTGGGACTGTCTTGACTCATTTATATTACTAGGCTGGCTGGGCAAGCAGCTGGAGTTGGCATCTCTGGCAGTATACTGTGAATATAAGTGGTGGTCTCCCTTAAGCAAGCTTACACATTTTTGTTGAGCAAGGTGAAGGGATTAGTCATTATAATCTCTTGATTTTAAGTTCATTTAACATATTTTATTCAAATATAATACAACTGTACAAAATTGAAACAACTATTACAAAGTGAATCTGATTTAGCAATTTCTAGCTCAGAAGCCTCCCTCATAAGCTCTACCAATCATTGCTCCCAAGGTAACCACTCTTCTGACTTCTAACACTATGGTTTAGTTTTGACTGCCTTTATACTTTATATAAATGGAAGATAGAGTATATATTCTCTAACATCCTGCTTCCTTAATATTATATTTGTGACATTTACCCATACTTTGAACAGTTGTATCCAACATATCTTTTTATGAATAGTCCACAATTTATTCATTCTACTCTTGAGTCTTTTCTAAATCTGAGCTTTCTTAGCTTGAGTTTCCCCCAAAAGAAAGCCTGAGACAAAGGCTTGCCTGCTGACAGTTTATTTGGGAATATTTTCCCAGGGATCAGAAAGGCAGAGCAGAGAGAGTGAAATGGAAAGAGAAGCAAAGCCAAGATATGGATGTTTACCAAACATCCAAGCCAAGAGAAGTAAAGCCAGTATATGGCTAAGTTTACCACTACTAGTCGCCTAGCGTTCCATCCTGCCAGTATCCTCTGAAGGGCCTTAGGAAATGCAATTCAGAACTGTTTACCAGGGAGAACAGGAGGAGGGAATCCATTGTCCATTGATTCCTCTCTCCCACTGGTTAAGAACAATGCCAACAGTGTAAATTGTCCTATTCTTCCAGGTTGTATGTGCATGAGTTCTTCTGGAGAATTCCAAGTCATAGAAACTGCATTGCAGGAATTCAGATGCGTTTGCTGCACTTGGCTCCAGGCAAGACATTGCTGAGGGCACTGAAGAAGCAAAGCCTATGGGAAATCAGTTGCTACAGCAAAGGTGAGTCCAAGAGGATTGTGAAGTTGTGCAAAAGAGGTGTACCTGTGTTGGGTTTTTTTGCATAGTGCAGTTATGAGCATTCTTGTATGAATCTCTTGGTGGACATGTGCATGCATTTCTGCTAGTTATATTAATAGGAAAGGAATTGCTAGGACATAAGGTATTTGCATGTTCAGCCTTAGGAGATATTGCCAAACAGTCTTCTAAAATGCTCCTGATTTCTCTACATTCTACCAGCCTTACAGGAGAATTGTAGTTGCTTTGACATTTAATGTGGTCATAAACCTTTTTAAATGTTACTTAAAAATCACCAAATGTGTTATCAACCAAATTAAAAACAAAGACTTTCATGGAAAACAAAATCACTTTCTGATGGCAGAAGATTGCTGCCAGATTGTGTCTCTTTAGCTGTTGGGTTCGTTTAGCTCCACATCCTACATCTGGTCATTTGAGTGCTGTGTCCTGGCTGCAGATGTGCTCTTGGATCCTGGGCTGTGGGAGTGAGATCAACAACTTCACACTTGACCCAAGTGGCAGTCCAAAGTAAACAAAGAGAAAGGAGCAGGACAATAAAAAGAAGTCACCGTAGTTGATTAGATTTGATTTATCAGGAAATATTTCCAAGTTTTTGACTAATTTGAAACTCCTTGGTGTGATGCAGAATCTCTTCCTCTGTGGGACACTATCATTCCTGCCAGTAATATCCAAAGGCCTGCTTTTCTCTTCAGAGTATCAGAGTCTAGGCTGTCTGTAACATGTACTCTATGATTGAGCAAGATGAAGAAAGAGGAGCCCACCTTTCAAAGCCTGGCCTCAAAATACTTCTCTCCTTAGTTCCAACCCAAGATGAAGAACCCCACCTGACTCCTCTAATGCCATGCAACAGCCATGAAACAGTCCAAAGACATCATTCTGAAATGTTCCTTGCTTCCCACTGGCCATGATCAAATTTGCTTGTTGATAATCATCCTGCCCTGATTGTCAAAGGAACACTTCCAAGGAGATGCACCAAGTCTAGGAAAACCACCCTCAAGTCTCTGTAACTTCTAAACATCCCTTCCAAGGACAAGTCAGCAGAGCAGCAAATAGAATCAGTTTCATTTCAATAAGCACCAACACCCCTACATATTGGTCAGCTTGTCATGTTTAGGTGGTTTGTGTGTTGCTGTGATGCTGAAAGCTATGCCAGTAGTATTTTAGATACCAGCAGGCCCACCCATGGTGGACAGATTTCAGCTGAGCTAAGATAGTCTAAGATAGACTAGGGAGAAGGACCCAGCAGCCCACTCCCAAAACAATTAGCCATTGAAAAGCCTATGAATAGCATAGAAGCACTGTCAAATATAGTGCCAGAAATGAGGCCTCCTAGGCTGGAATGCATTCAAGAAACAACTGGGGAAGAGTTGCCCCCCCAAATTAGAGTCCTCCTTTTGCTGATGTGGCATGACTCAAAATGAGAAGGAACTAGTGGCTGCAAAAATGGGCTCAAACATAAAAAGATGGTGTTCATGACACAGTGTTGGGTAGTATCTTGTCCTGCTGTATTTAGGTTTACTATGAGCTGGACCTGACTCGATGGCACCTAACAACAACAATAATGTTCCTTTTCCTCTCTGACATGCAGTGCCCAGGCCACTCGTTGGCCACAAGAAGTAGAGTTTCTCTAATCCTGCCTCTACCCAATGTGCTTTTCCAGTCTACCCAGCATTGGAGATAGGCAGTTTCTGGGTTTACTGTTGGCCCACCCAGCTATGCTAGACCATTAGTGCTGTGCCCAGTGTACAGTGCCCTGGAAGAGAGGTCTCCTCCCTTGACAAGTGCATTTTCTTTACTTGTGGGGACAGGGAAGCCAAATTCACTCCAACATCTTCCACTTACAAGCATCCAAAAGATGTCCTCAGGTATCTCAATAGCCTTTCCTCTCCTGAGGAAGAAGGTCCGAGCCTATTTCTTTTGCAATTCTCTCTCCCTTAGGGCATCACTGGCTTGATCATGAGTCATGGATACTTCTACATTTCATAGACTCTGAACATGCCAACTCACTGTTCTTGTGAGGAGCAGTAGTGGTAAAGATGGTGGGAACCAGATTTCAGAGCTTTGTCTTAAAATTCCTCTACTATGTTAACAGCCAGTATTTATTGCTGGACTCACTATATAGACTTCTTAACCATTTTACATTTATCTCATTATCATAATTTTCTGAAATAGCTGCAAGTCTTTGTGTGTGTGTGTGTGTGTGTGTGTGTGTGTGTGTGTCTGTGTGTCTGTGTGCGTGTGTGTGTCTGTGTGTGGTACTTGGGAGCTGAGCTCAGGGCCTCAAACATACTTTGCAAGCACTGTACCACTAAGTCAGAGGTGAGGGTCTCCGTAAATTGTCCAGGCTGCCTCTGGGCGCAAACTCATGATCCTCCTGCCTCTGCCTCCCAAGTTGCTGAGATTACAGGTGTGCACCACTGCACTCAGCTCTGAAATAGCTACAAATCATAAGCCATGTCACAGCTGGGGAAGCTGTGCCCTTGAATTCATGGCTGGCATGTGGTGGCAGTTGGCTTGTATTGCACCAAGATTTCTTGACTAGTCACCCAAAAATATGGACTCTCAGTTCTTAGCCACCAGAGTTGATCTGACTGCTTTGTGGTCCCAGCTCCTGGACTGTCCGAAAATGTCTGTGAGTAATGCAGAGTGGACCCTTTCTAGTCCCTTATCTCCTTCCCAAGGCCTCTTGACACTGAGCTAGAAGCCTCTGGAATGCTTTGAGCCATCAAGTCATGTGGAACACTCTCTGCATGGGCACCTAGGCCTTCTCGCCTCCAGCCAGCCCCATCACTTAGCAGATATGAAAATCTGAGAAGTTATTAAAACTCACTGAGGCTTGGTTTCTACATCTGGACCACAGTATAATAACAGTGCTGCTTAGTAGAGTTTTTACATAGGATTGAACAAACTGATTAACGTGAAACCCAAGGCAACAAGGGGTGCTAGAAAGTGTACAGTGATCATCGGCTTTTATTGGTTATAAAAAGCCCTATTTGGGTTTTGAAATCTCAAGGGTAGAAGATGAAAACTAGGTGCCCTTTTGATTTTCTGTTATCTCCATCCTATGAGAGGTCTCCATCCTCTCGGGATAAATATCTAACAGAGTGGCGGAGCCTAGAAGAGCACTGCCTGTGCTACTCTTTCCTTCTAGCCTGCGTTTCACTGAATCCCCTCACACTGTCTTATCTTTTCCCTCTCCTTATATTTGTTCTCCCTTTTCAGGTACTTGTAAGAGAGCTGACAGGCCTACATGCCACAGGTAGAATGGGTTAGGCAACATTTCCAAGGCCAAAAGAGCTCATCTGTCCAGAGCTAAAACCAGATCTCTGCTCAGAGACGATGCAGTCAGCCCTTTGCAGCTTATCCAGAGCATGATTTAGGCCAGCTGGCCTCTTTGACAAGGACTTCCTCTCACACATGGAGAGCATTAATGTCCACAAAATGCACAGAGCATTTTATCAAAAGTAAATCAGTAAGACATCCATGAAGAATTGGCTTCTAATCCCAGAAGTGCTATTCTATTCATGTCAAGTTCATATTTTCTTGTCTTTTATAAGTCCATGTTCTTAAGGTTAAATCTCACACAAATACAGTGGCTTTTGATCAGGAGGGATGGCAGAAGTGCCTGTCTGGGGAGGTTTCTCAAGATGGTTTTCTTCCCCAAAATTTATCATAAATTAAAGTCACAGAAACAAAGATATGTAGATTTTGACTCTGATGCCACACTATCCCCCCCATCCAAACTCTGCTACCACTTTGACAGTCAAGAATTGTTTTCATGGTGGCTTTTCAGATAGAAAGGATCCATCTGAATGAGAAGTTCTGAAAAGGGATGTTTAGAAAATCAAAATGATCCCGCTTCTGGCAAAAGCCATTCTATGTCTGCCTCAGTACTCTGCGCTTTCAAACCAACTTCATTTCCATGTTAATAAAAAAGACCTTGACTTACTTTCTTTATCCTAATAGCTACCATGGCTTCTCTTAATATCTGCCCCTCCTCCACCCCACTCTCCATACTTCAGACATGGCATGTAAGACATAGTGAAAACTAAGTACATATAGCAAATCAAAGGGCGGAGCCTAAATTGAAACCAGGTCTCCTATATCTTATCCATTTACCCGGTAACACTGTCTTCCTTTGCCGAGGTTACGTTTTTATGCACATAAATGAGAATAAGAACATCTCTGCCCTGCTCCTTTCAGCAATATAGCTCTGCAAGTATGCAGGCTGCCATCCATTTCCCTGGAACACTTGCCGTAAATTTGCTTTTAAAAGACATTCTCTTACAGTACTGTCAATGGCCCTTGCATTAAAAATGAGAAAAATATGGAAACATGCATTAAAATATACAGAAACAAATGGCTTCTTTATTACATAAAAGCTCTCATACATCTCAAAGCTACTGAGAATAGAATAATTTATCACAAATGAGATTATTATTGCTGGGAAAAGGTCTATTTTAATGCCAGTTTTCTTGGGGATTAAACCAAACGTGAACAGTCCATTGTGGGTGTTCAGAAATGTATAAGTCAAATACTTAAAAGCTTTCCGTGGAAGGTATATGCTGAGGCAGCAGTCTAGGGGAAGGCAGAACACACTCTGTTCTCATCTCTGGAGGGTCGGCTACACAGTCGAGAAAAGAAATAAAGATGATGATTTCTCTACAAGCAAGATGAAGGTCCACTGTGCTTTGGGGTTTGAAATTCAATGTCAGGACCTCTGACTGCTGACATCCAGGGTTCCAGCTGCTGGGTGGTGTCTCGTATCAGGGATACATTCTGCAAAACAAGTATCGTCCTGAGAAAATTTTATCCTGTTGTGCTTTTTGGCATATGTTTTCATAAGGAGATAAAAGGAAAGCTCAGAGGAAAACTGCAGCTCTGGAGTTAAGAGAGCACAAATTGTATTTTCTGAGACAGCCAGAAAATACAATGCTTGGCGAATATGCACGCAATATGTATGGCCAATTTTAGAGACGCAGACCATAATCCAGTGTGTTCCCCATGAACATAATATTGAATATTATTTGAAAATTTTTGTTGATATTTTTTGTTGGTCCCCTTTACAAATATTAATTATTATACAGTATTATTATATAGTATTATTATACAGTATTAGAGGAGAGGGTTAGTGATTGGAATGCTATTTATATTGGCTTTTACAGGATGGGGTTTTACTGGTCTTGGGGGGAAATAGAAGACTTATGTAGTAACTCCTGGGGTCTAATGACCTATCTGAGGTAAGAGAAAAGCGATGGGCATTCATTTTTCTATGAGTACACTTTCATGGAAGAATGTAGGCTTTACTTCACACTTCCTATACTTATGAAGGCTTTATTGCATGATCCAGCCTTGTGAAAACAGATGAAAAGAATCATCAATAACTCTCCTTCTCTTCCCATTCTCCTTCCCTTCCCAATACACTTTATCAATGTCCTTCCTCAACTTTATTTCTAGTCAGTACCCTGCTACTCAGCTGCAAAGACCCATGCTTGGAGCCAGATACTAAAATTGGCATGACTGTCTCTTTTTTGGATGAGGAGGAGGGGAGGTTTTGGGCAGCACAGAGACCTAGGCCGGAAGCGAGGAGCTGGCAGGGAGGAAGTCTGGCTTAAGGATAGGGCTCCTCAGGATTGATTTCTTGGCAGTCTATTCACTCATGTAGCCTTGGATGTCTGCACTAGAGTGATAATAATAGCCAACATTTATTAGGCGTCTTGTCTATGCCAAAATCTGTGCACTATCTTCTTTAATCCTTACACCACCCCACAAAATAGGCACTATTACTATTTCTTTCTAATTTATTTTATTATAATTTTTAGGCCTTTTTATTGGTAATTTTTAAGGTACAACCTGATGGGTCTCATTGTGACATTTCCATACATGCATTTACTTTCTTTTCTAAAGAGGAAGACTAAGGCTCAATGAGATTAGGTATTTTCTCAAGTTGACACATCAACGAAGTGGCTGGTCCAAGTTACACCTTATTGCAGAGCTCAGACCTCACTGCTCCCTCTCACTATTAGCTATAGCTTTTTTGTTTACCTTTACCTCTTCTGTCTCTTTTCGAAGATTTTAAGGCCTTCAGAAAACATACTTCATGTTCTTTCTATTCTATGTCAGTTCCTTTTGCAGTAATCAGAAATTGAACTTGGGGCCTTGCACATACTTTGAAAGCAATCTACCACTGGCCTGTGCCCCCAGCCCCTTTTTCATTTTTTATTTTGAGACAAGGTCTTATTAAGTTATGCATGCTATCTCTGGCATTGAACTCACAGTCCTCCTGCCTCTACCTCCTGAGTTGCTGGGATTACAGGTGTGTGCCACTGTGCTCAGTTCTTTGTAAACTCTTAACAGATACTTCCTGAATCGAGGCTCACAGGACCCCAATTTTTACTTCTATGTAACCACCAACTCATTGTATCACCATAGCACTGGACCATTGTGCCTCAGTTTCCCATCTGTAAAATGAAGAAGTTAAACTAGAAGATATCTGAGATTGATTTGGACTTTGACCTTGGGTCTCCCCAGCTTCTATGAGGGGCTTTGGGACATGACTTATTTGGGCTATCCCTATCTGGGATCTGAGCATCGCAAGGCAGCACCTATGATTGCTGTAACTTTATTTCCCAGAATACATACTATCTTAATCACTGGGCAAGAATATGTTGTAATAACACCATCAGACCTATCCAGAAATTCAATGATATGGGGTGTATGGAGGATTTCCAGTCCTACTCTGTTGTGGAAGGTGCTGTGGTTTGGTATGGTTTGAGTATCTCCCCCAAAATGTTCATGTGCTGGAAGGTTGGTCCCCAATGTGACAATACTGAGGTGAGGGAGCCTAAAGAGATGATTAGATCATGAGGGCACTATCCTTGGAAGAGACTAAGGTAGTTCTTGTAGGCTAATTCCCAAGATAGCAGTTGCTTATAAAAAGTGCAAGCCTCACCTCTCTCTAGTCTCTTATTGGCTCTCTTGCCACATGAATTCTTCTATACACATTGCCCATCCCTCTCACATGTGTTCATCCCTCTTGCACATGCTCCTGCTGTGATGTGACCCACCATGTTATCATACTTTCATGTGGCCTTTACTGCAGACTGTCAGATATGGCTACCTGATCTCAAACTTCCAGGTTTCAACTATGAGCTAAATAAATTTATTCTCTTTACAAGTTACCTAGCTTCAGGCATCTTGTTATAGCAACACAGAATGGATCAAGACATTGGGTAAGGCACATCAAGACTTTATTTCTATTATTCTGTCTCTCCTTTGATACCCAGTCCCTGAACTCCATTGCTCCAACCTTCCTAGTATTCCGGATTTGTGTATGATTTGCATACTATTCACATATATTTGCATATTGCCTTTTGCAAAGTGGAACAATATCCTATTTGTAAGATTGTATAAAACCAATAGGCTAGATAGGCCAACTGCATTTCCATTCAAAGCAAAAGTGGGCCACCCAGAAGAGCATGTATTTAAGCTCTTGCCACTGTAGAAGAAAGAAAACATAATTAAACACATTTGCTATGGTGAGAGGCCTGGCTTTTCTTGCCCATAATGGAGATAGAGCACTGTGCAGAGAAAAGTGCCAAATGGTATGCAATTTTTAAAATCTTCTAAGCGTTTAATAATTAATGCTTCTTTTCCTTCCATTCTTTTCCACTCCCTCATCTCCTTTCCCCACTCAGTACAGAGCTTCCATACCCTCTCAGGAATCAGAGTATCTTCAGCTGTTTATATTACCAGAGATTAAGTCCAATTCAAGGAGAAATGTAGGCGAAAACAAAACAAAACAAATCATGATAGAAAAAACAGAAATGTTGTTTGCCTGGGGTTGCATACTAAGTTTTGGTCTTAGCAGCCTCAAAGGGCATCTGTTAAAAGTTTTTTTGGTGGACTCATGAGTTGAAGGTAGGGGTGATTGACTAATGTTTGCAAAGCTGGGTTATGTGAAAGCAAATGAAAAATAATATCAGCCTCCTCTCTGGAAGGAATCTGCTGTGCATGTGAGTTAAAACAAGACTCTAATCCAAACACTGATTAGGTTTCTACTCTTTTGTGCTTGTCTGCTCTTTCTGCATTATCTCAATTTTGTAAAATTGACCCTAGGACGGTTTGAGATTTTCTAGGGGGATAGGTTAGCATCTTTATGGATCTTGTGCCTGGAATGGTTGTTGCTCAACCCTCTGCCTATCTTCTCCTTCTCTCTCCATCCCCTGCTCTGACTTGAGCCTGCCTGAGTGAGGCAAAATAAGCCATTAATTCCATCAGCCATTATTCAAGGAGAATCAGAATAAAGAGAGCCACCCTTTGAGCTGGTATCAGCCTGTATTCCTGATCATGAAATAGCAGACAGGGGGATTTACAGGGGAGGGAAGCAGGACAGGCAGAAGATAGATCTGGGGGACTTCTTGAGTGATGGAGAGATGGAGGGATCTGAACAGGCGTGAGCAATGACAGTGGATGAAGTGGTCAGTCTGAGTTGGTGGCTTTGACTTTGGTTAGGCTGCAAGTGAAAATGTAGCTTTTTTTTCCCACTTCACCTCCAGAAATTTTTATTTGGTCCCCATGGGGTAGATCTCAGATAATTCTAATGCAGGTGGCCTAGGATCAGAAACACTGTGAAGGATAATGGCCAAGAAGGAAGAAAAAAAGAGCACAGAGTAAGGAGTAAAAAGGCAGACATTCCAATCTCGGCAACATTCCCTCATAATCTTGTTGTTGTTGGTGAGACAGCTTTATTCTGTAGCTAATGCCAGCCCCTATGTAGCCTCAAATGTGTGTAAAATAAGGGGAAATTACAATGATAATAGATAATATGCAAGGACTTCTTATGTAGCATAGGGTTTGAAACTCATAATAACACTATAAAGAAGGCGTATTGCCCTCATTTTACAAATGAAGAAACTAAGGCACAGATGGAGCACGTAACTTGCCTAAAAGCCCACACTGCTGCTAAGTGTTGTTAGAGCTGGGATTTGAACCCATGGAGTCTGAGTTGGGGTAATTCAGTGAGAAAGTACACAGGAAATATCTAGCTCCTGTCTCACGCACAGGGGCCCCAGGTCTGCACCCTGCCTTCACAGTACTGCTGAGAGATGATCCCCCTGCAGGCCTGTATTGTCAGCTGCCTATCATAATTGCTGGAGGACTGTGGTGGTGATAGAAAGGCTAAGAACATTGAATCCAAACATACTTCTCCTTGCCTCAGTTTCCTCATTTCTAAAATGAGACCTTCTGCCTCCTGACATCACAGTGTGTGACATTCAGATGAGAGAATGCCTGTGAACAGTATTTTGTGTGAAAACTCTATGAATAGCAGAGAAGCACTGACATAGTGTTGGGCATGGCACAGTGTTGGGAGGTGTTTCATTCAGTTGTACACAGGGTTGCTATGAGTCAGACTCGGCTCAATGGCACCTCACAGCAAGATCTATGCAAATATCCATTGCTATAATGAAGACATATATGGTTCCCATCATGACACATAGTAGCCAAACTATCTTCTTCAGATGTCATTCTCCTCTCTTCTAGTGGCTCCCACATGCTAATTTGTTCTCAAAGGACGGCTTTGTCTTCCTTCCTGGATCTTTGTGGACCTTTGTTCTCTGATAGGGTGGAAGCGGTGGGAGGTTAGGAGATGTTTTTGAGGCAACTTGTTAGGAACAAAAGGAAAACTCTCCCAAGGAGGCCAGGAGGGCTACCAGCATGCAGGACATTCCATGCCATTCCAGAACATTCCATTCATTCCAAAAGGTGAGGGAGCTCTCCCCTCACTTCAAGATTTGAGATCTCAAAGGAAAGATTGTACAATGATACCCGGCCCTTGCTATGATAAACACTGTCCAGACTGAAGAACTGATAGACCTTTGTACATTTTATGATCTCTTTGACTCAGATAGGCTGATTATTTTGCATCTACCAATGGAGATTTTGCTGAGCTCTGCTTATATCACAGTGATGCTTAATTGAGACTGTCTTTTAGGGGTTGGTCAACCGGGACCCACAGATAGGAATTTGCCAGGAGCCACAATTTCCAGTCTAGACAACAAAGCAAACCAGAGAAACAATTACTCTCAGTTACTGTCTTCTTTTTCTAGGAGTCTCCTCATCATGGGTCTCAGAAAAGCCTCAGATCCACCAAAAAGAAATAATAATTTTGCCTGTAATGGAGTTTTGCCAAAAAAAAAAAAAAAAATCATGTCAAATCAGCACCCCTCCCACATGGATGGTCCAGGCACTTCCTTCTGGAAGAGGAAGGACCATTTCCTACTGGGAAAAGTAGAAAGGAGACCTGGGAAGAGCCAAGATTTTGTTATTATTGTTGTTGTTGTTGCTTGTTTTTGTTTTTAAAAGAAAAAAACCTTTCCTTACTTTTCTCTGGCAATAAATAGAACTCACATTTCTCATCTGCATCCTATCCAATGAGACCCTCTTCACTGGCCTTCCTTCTAGTGTGTGCAAGGAGAGGGGATGAATTCACTTTTATGGAATTCAATTCAGTTCCTCGTCCTTGTATTTTATTTCCTTCAGTACAATGTGGGCTGGGGTTTAGCTCATTTGGTAGAGTGCCGCTCAGCACTCTCTGATGCCCTCAGTTCAATCCCCAGCACCTCCAAAATGGCAGAAGGACCTGGCAGCCCACTCCTGAAATAATTTTAAAAACAATCAGCCATTGAAAACCCTATGAGTAGCAGAGAAGCACTGACACAGTGCTCGGCATGGCACAGTGTTGGGGAGTGGCTTGTTCTATTATACACAGGGTCATTATGAGAGCATAGATAGGCCTGGAAATAGGATTGTACTCTTGCTCTTCTGAATGATATTGGAAATGGGCATCCCGTGGCCAACGGGGAGCTCTTTGGGACAGAATGGGTCCGGAGAAGACAAAAATGCTATAAAGCACCAGAATCAAGAAATGAATTTGAACTTTGCTGGTTAGACAAAGAGGACTAAAACAAAGGGCCATGAAGATTTAAGTCTAGGCAGACCATCTGGCTGCAATCTCCATGCATGATGTAATATTACTGAGACAATAGAATTTGAGAGTTCATAATACACTTTCACACACATTGCGTCACTCCATTCTTAAAGAAACCTTTGTGTCACTTTGATTTTGCACATAAAGACATTAATATTCAGATGCATGACTTGCCTAAAGTCTGGAAGTTTCCACATGGCTAAGACAGGACCTTTCTGCTTCACCATCCTCTGTGAGTATCTTGCATTCATAGAACATCTGGCCCCACTAAAAGTACTTTAAGTTATATTGTCCTACATCCACTCATTTGTGTTTTGCTTAAATCTTAAGTCTGGAATAAAGTAGCCTTTGGGAACTGTGGTTTTCATCCTTGTTTTGTTTGGATTATAAGGCAAAGCTTTTGCTTCTCCAGATTTAAAACTTGGGACTGGACTAGGTAATGCCTAACACTGTTTTCATTCCAACATCCTGTGATTCTGAAATCTGTTGTTACATCAGTTCGTGTTCCATTTTTTAAGTCTTCCTGAAATCACAATGATTATAATAAATACTATCCATGCCACATGAATTAGCATTTGAAAACATAGCTATATTTTAGCTCTTTGGAGGCCCAAAGTGAACTTTGACAGTTCTGCAAGTATGAAAATTCTTTCAGCCATGCCAAGTTAACTCAAAACATCTGAATGGTCTGCCTCTGAGTATCATAAACTTTTCTCTTTTAAGTTGAAATTTTGCCTTGAGAAATCCTATTTTTGTTGTAGTGCTAGGATGGAAAGCTGCAGAGAACCCTGGTAGGTGGTATTTTCTGGGTGGGCTGAGAGCCAAACTATTGTTCTTGCTGTTTCTCAATAGAGAAAGGAGAAATATTGACTAACCATCCCTGGAATCTCTCTTAATTAGCTTGGAATTTGAGGGGTTTTCCTGCTGAACTATGTGGAAGTCATTTAGCAGTTGGGGGCCCATGTGACAATTTTTAACCCTGCCGTGGAAGATAGACTGGCCCAGAAGACCAGTTTGGATAGAATCCCACCTCATTCTCATCAATTGGCTGGTGAGACTCAATGGGGCAGCCACTCTCACCTGGCTCAGCTATGGTGACGCAGACGCAGTTTGAGACCTTGTCCACAGAGAAGTTTGAGAGCAACTTTCTCAAAGTTCAGTCCTTCAATCCAGGTACCTAGGCCTGACTCCAGCCCAGCGATCTCTTCATACTTCTGTGGATGTCAATAAGAATCTGTTTTTTCTTTTTCTTTTTCTTTTTTTTCTCTTTCTTTTCTTTTTTCTTTTCTTTTTAGGTACTTGAGGGTTGAACCCAAGACCTTGCATGTACTTTGCAAGTGCTCCACCACTGGGTTGTACCTTCAGCTCATTTCTAAAATTTTTTATCTTGAAACAGGGTCTTGCTAAGTTCTTCAGGCTGCCTTTGGCCTTGAACCCATTATCCTCTTGCCTCCCCCTCTCAAGCTACTGGGATTCCAGGCATGCACTGCCACACCTGGCTGGGATTCTGTATTTTACTGAGCATTCTGGTGATCCTTATGCATGCCTAAGATTGACAACCCCAGCTATACAGTCCTCTTAAAGGAAACAGAATTTACACACAGAAAGAAAGGTTATCACAAAAACATCCTGTACTTTATGGAGTCACAAACAGCAAAGCAGTGGCTGAAAGACCAGCTCCCATGGAGTTGCTTGAGAGATGGAGAGAAGCCCTGTTAAGTTCCTAACTCCTGCTAGAACTGAGTTGACCAGATGTATCAAAGAGAGGAAGAGAAGGTGGACAGGAAAGTGAGAGCTAGGTGCTGGTGGAATGGTGGAAAGGAAAGTCATGGATGCGCCAGAACCCAAACTTAGCCTTGAGAAAGAAAGAATGTGGGAATGTGGGCAGCTCGTGTAGAGAAGATTCTCCACTTTTTAAAATTTAATATCTTATAGGCTATGGCCAATATGTTCCTTAGAAATTCTGTTAGGCGGGGCTAGGCACGGTGGCGCATGCCTGTAATCCCAGTGACTCGGGAGGCAGAGACAGGGAGATTGCAAGCTCCAGACCAAAGGCAGTCTGCGTAATTTAGTGAGACCTTGTCTCAAAAACTAAAAAGAAAAAAAGAAAAAAAAAATGGGCTGAGGATGCAGCTCAGTGGTACAGCACTTGCAAAGCATGCAAGCAAGGGGCCCTGGGTTCAACCCCCAGTACTTAAAAAAAAGAAAAGAAAAGAAATTCTGTTAGGCAGCTGCCTACATGGAATTTGATGGGGAGGGAAGGTGGAAGCCAACTATTTTGAAACAAATCTTTTTCTCTTCATGATAAGAGGAGAATAATAAGACACACAACCAGAGATATTATGAGGTAATTTCAAACAAGAACCATGTCATTTGGGGTTTCAAGTACTGAGGGAAATCAGAACAATGGAGCCCCACAGGGATGGTGAGATAGTGAAGAAGGCTGGGAAAGCTGAGCTAAGCTTTGCAGGCTAGGAGAAAAGCACATCCACAGGAAGGAAACTGGAATAGGAGAAGCCTTCACAAAGGCCAGGCAAGGAAGCAAGTGTCCTGTGCAGCCTGCAATTCTCCCAGGATTGGATTTGGGTTAGAATTCTGAGTTTCCACCCTCTTGTCCACTGAATTCAGTATTGATTGTACCTCAATATCAAGAAAAAAAAAAACCTCCTTGCAACTGAGTCAGTAATCAACTTCATGATAAATGGAGAAAAGATTAAGGTTGTTCAAGATTTTGCTTTATTTTGTTCTATAATCAACACTCAGGGAAGCAGCAGTGAAGAAATCAAAAGATACATTGTATTGGGAAAAGCTGTTATAAAAGACCTCTTTAAAGTATTGAAAAGTAAAGATGTCATTGAAGATGACATTGAAGATGAAGATGTGCCTGACTTGTGCCATGGTATTTTCAGTTGCATCGCATGCCTATGAAAGCTGGACAATAAATCAGGGAGCAAGAGAAGAATTGATGCTTTTGAATGATGGTGTTGGAAATAACTATTGACTATACCATAGACTGCCAAAAGAACCAACAGATCTGTCCTAGAAGAAGTGCAACCAGAGTGCTCCTTGGAACCTAGGATGGCTAGACTATATCTGACATATTTTGGACATGTTGTCAGGAGAGACCAATCCCTGGAGAAGGACATGATGTTTGGGAGAGTGGTGGGTCAATGAAAAAAATGAAGACCCTTCACTAGATGGATTGACACATGACTGCAACAATGGGCTTAATCATAATAAAGATTGTGTGCATGGCACAGTGTCAGGGAGTGTTTTGTTCCATTGTACGTAGGGTTGCTATGAGCAGGACCTGACTCCACAGCACCTAACAACAACAACAAATCTACTGAATGCCATCTTCTGAGAACTGTAGCCACCTTGTTTGGGGTTCAGTAGATGGAACGATGCTGTATTCTGTGGAGAGAGAGACCAACTCGTCTTTGGAAGGGGTGAGTCCAACCCAGAGCAGCCCAAGACCTGCTTGGAAGCTTTCCTTCATGACTTTCAAGTAGCAATTTATTTATCACATATCTCTGGCTCTTAGTTTGCAAAAGGGAGCCAACAAGTTAATGAACAAAGAAGGTCAAGTCATTGTTTGACCCCTGGTTCTGCAGAGAGAGAAGAGAGGAAGACGGTAATGGAATCACAGGTAGCTGCTGGCCTTTGTTTATAGGAAGCCCCTTCCACTCACTGAGTTCACAGCCTAACTGTAAGAGGGTAAAGGGTGTGATTATCAAGCTGGCAGTAAATGGGAGCACACTGTGGCTTTGTTAGGGCCTGTAGGGAGTGTTGGTACATTTTCTCTTTCTTTCCATCTCCTACAAAAATATTTGGGGATTTAATGATGCTGACTTCGGCATTTCTCGCCTCAATGCCGCACTTACTCTTCCATGAATATATGCGTGGCAGTATTTGTTACCTCACTGGCCACAGACAATTTCTCAGTAGCCCTCACTGACCCAGTGGGCCCACTCTCGCTAACTGCACACAAACCAGATAGTGTCCAGACAAGTTGCCTCTCTTTCACATGGACCTAACCTTCCCGCTTGCAAATGACCCAGAGTCGGGGAGCGTTGGTTCCTGGAAGCTCACAGGGCTTCCTCTGAGGCAGGGAGACCTGTTTATTTAATTTTATTTGCTGAATGTTTTCATTGAAATGAGGACACTGTTCACATTCAGAGGCTCTCTGATTCTCTCAAGTTGGTAGTGTTAAGCAGGGATTGAGCTGCATGGTAGCAGACCAGAGGCCTCTTGCTTGTGATGAGCTGGGACTGGAGACCTCACCTGTGTCATCAATAGGGACAACCTGGACTGGCCTTGCCCTCAGGCTTGGGTAGAAATTGGAGTGACCTATGTCAAGTTTCCACTCTTGGGAATTAAAATAGAGAGAGAATTGTCTAACATCTGTTATTTAGATTGGGCTAAGATCTGGCTCTGGCTGGTACCAGTTTTGGTCTTGTTACCAAGCTCACAGGCCAGCTTGAGGGAATTATAGCCTTCAGCAGACATAGACCTCCCTCTTAATGGTACACAGCAGCAATCCTCCCCCATCCCTCCCCCAGAGCCCTGGGCTGTGGTTTTGCCCAACTAACTCATCACCTGGCTTCACATGAGATGCATGTGGGCTCCAAAGCTTCCACCTTCTGGCTTCCTTGAGGAAACTGTGCCTGTTTGTAGCAGATCACATTCAAGGGCTCCAGGAAATAATGGTTTGAGTTTCCTCTAGTGCTAACCTAGCTGGACTACCCCACTGCCTGCCAGACAGGTCCTGTGTCACGCCTGATGCCTGCTCATTCCTGTTTTGCTTCTTGTGTAAGGTCAATCAGCAAATGTGTAATAAAAGACTACAACAGACAAGATGTTAGATGCTAACAGTGATTCTTCAGTTTGCATTTAACTTTATGATTTTCAAAATATTTGTGGTATCCTTTGACTTTTACTCTGTTGCTGAGAAATGGCAAGGGCCTCATTTAAAATGAGATGCTACAGGCAGGCAATGGGTATCTGAAGTCACAGAGCCACTGAAAGGTAGAGGGGAAAATATGCCCCAGGAATTTGGACTGTGAGGAGGAGACAGCAACTTCCACTACCCCATTGCTACGTAGGAGCCCAGGCCTGCTGTCCCACAGAGAGAGGCACTGTCTATGTGTTATGCCCTTCAGGGGGTACAAAGTTGGGGAGAAATGTAGGCCATGAACCATAGCTACATGTTTGGCCATACGCACTGCTCCCACCATATGCCTGGGAATGACCAGGAAAGGTTTAGTGTAGGGTTCAGAGTCAGATTTCTAGAAGGGTTGCTCACTGGCTGTGGGACTTGGGCTAGTTACTTACCCTCTCAGTGCTTCTGGTTCTCAACTGCAAAACAGGGATAATAAAAATTCTCAACTCGTATGGTTATGAGCATTAAATGAATTGATATTTGCATAGCCTTGGGATTGTTGTTGTTGTCAGGTGCCATCGAGTTGGTATCTGACTCACAGCAACCCTACATACAACAGGCAAAACACTATTGTCAATGCTTCTCTGCTGTTCATAGGGTTTTCAATGGCAGATTGATTTTTGGGAAGGGGTTGCCGGGTCCTTCTCCCAAGCCTACAGCACTTGGTGTTCCCTGGCGGTCTCCCATCGGAGTGCTAACCAGGCCCGACCCTGCTTAGCTTCCAAGATCTATAGGGATCGGATGCCCCAGGGCTATGGCTGCAGGCTAGCTTTGGGATAGTATGTGGCATATTAGAAATATGTGCTATTTGAATAAATAAAAACTTTGCTCCCAACCTGGGCTTAACCACCTTTTGGGAATGAAGGTATGGATGAGGCCACACCAGTTCTGCTGCATGCAGACCTAGAGCGATACAACTATAAGCACAGGCAGCCATCCTCAGCCCCCCTTGCAGGGCCCCTCTCAGATTGACAATGTTTTCTGATGTAAAATTGTTCACACCCTTCGAGAACTAGAGAAAATATTTAATGTCATTGTAGTCCTGGAGAGCAAGGTGGGTGTAGGTGTGCATGCCTGTGGGCTCATGACTAGAGGGAATGGCTTGTAGGATCACAGAATACGTGTGATGGAAGAGCCCTTCATGATCAACTCATTGAACCTCACAGATCCAGCCTTTGCTCCACAGGTCAGGAAGCCAAGATCCAGAGAGGGAAAGCACCTTCCTGCGAGTCACACAGTTAGTATGCTCAGGTCTCCCCATCCTCCAAATTGTTCTTTCTCCCATCCTAACTGAAGATCTGGAAGAAGGACCCAGCAACCCACTCCCAAAACACAACCAGCCATTGAAAACCCTATGAATAGCAGAGAAGCACTGACAGTACTGTTTTGTCTGATGTACATAGGGTCGCTGAGTCAGATACTGACTTGAGGGCACGTAACAACAATAACAACTGAAGACCCAGAGCCCCGAGCTTTGGAGATGGACTGAGGATGCTTGCTGACCCAGCTTTGGGTTTATTCTGAGCCAGCTCTGCAAGCCTCAGTGGATTCTGAGGTTCCCCTGGAAGACAGAGCTCCCTCTCTCCCTGGGGAGTCTGATGATGCCTTACAGAGAGACAAGAGTTCTGATCTCCCCTTCCTACCTGTAGTCCTGCTGCTGATGGGTACTAAGGAAGACCTCCACACTCTCAGGGGACCCTATGAACCAGCACACATTTCAAAGGCATCGTGGATCCTTAGAGTTTATAGATAGGCCCAGAAACCTCACAACCCCCTGCGTATGTGGCTCAAATGGGTCAAGGCAAGGAGAGATGTTCAATTTATTATACAGTGTTTTTATTTGTCAGAGACATTGCCCGTCCTACACTCTGTCCCCACCACCTGTTTAAAAAGTGCTGGGAGAGGGGATGAATAAAAACTTATGGAGTTATTCGAATACTCCAGGAAAGACTCATATACTCGTGTTCCATAATCCTGGTTGGAGCCCAAAGGGTTGGTAAGAATGACAGCTAACATTAATGTTCACTGTGAGCTAAATACCCCTATTATCCCTTCACGGATGAGGGAATTGGGCCTCAGAGAAGAAGAATGACTTGTCCAGGATGACACAACTAGAAAAGGGCAGAGCATCTAAACAGAGGTGGATGCCCAAGCTGGGACATTTGCCCTCCAAGCTGCAGTCCCTATGTAGGCATGGTGCCAGTCCACGGACCCCAGGAATTCTAAAGTGATACATGGAGAGGAGACCTCAGACAAGCCACAGCAATGCCCACTGAGGGGTGTAAGGCAGAAGCAAAATTAAAGAGAATCAAAAAGAAAGGAAGGCTCAATTAAAATCTAAATGGAGAGGAAACACATGACAAAAGCAAACTGAAAAAAAAATCAAGGCAAGACAGCTACCCTTAGGAAAGAGAGAGGAAAAATATCACAAGAGAAATATCCTCTGCAGTCCAAACCCACCACATTAAATAGCTCTGGAATCAGCTTTTATCTTTATAAGTTATAGCTGGCTGCAGCCAGCTGTTTGCGTAGTGTGTGGATTGAAACACTTTATTGCTTTATGGATGCAATAAAACTAATGTGATTAAAGACAGCAATGACACTTGTGTCCTCGTGAAGGAGGCTGGAGCCAGGCCTTTCTCTGGAGCCAAGAGTTTTAATCAGAGAAGAATCTTTTTCTTGTACTTGTGCAGGGAAGACAACCTAGGAATGAATGGAGTCTGAGAATCTTCAAAGAGTCAAAATCTAAAAAAGAAGGGATGAAGGTGTTCAGGTAGGGGTGCGAAGTAGAAGTGGAAAGGCAGCAACAGCTCTGATTATGAAAGCTGAGTATGCAGGGCAAGACTGGCCTCTTATAAGCAACAGCTGTAGGGTCTGAAGCATATACAGAGCGAGATAAAAGAAATCTTGAGCATCTCCAGGAAGGATTAGGAGAGAATGTTTCTTTCCCAGCAGAGCAAAGTTTTGATGGGAGGAAATATTGAAGAATTTAGGTATTCAAGACAAGGTAAGGCCAAGGGCCCATTGGGGAGAAAAAGAGAATGTAAGAATCAGCAATCGCAGATGGAGAGAATGGTGAGTCCCAGTAACTGCGGGTTATAGCAAAAGAGTCACTTTTGCTAAGAATATTAGAAGTCACGTCTGTAAGCATTGGTAGTTAAAAACTAAGCTGGTGTATGGGGTGGGAGAGGGGAGCTGGCAAGATAATACTATAAAGATAAATCAGATACACGTCTTCCATCCTCATTAAGGATTTTATACCCTAATGAGGGAGGAGTGACATCAGCCCCTTGCTCTATTATATGATGCCTTGTGTATAAAATGTTGTTGTTGTTGTTGTTAGGTGCCGTCGAGTCGGTATCCGACTCATAGCGACCCTCTGTACAACAGGGGAAACACCACGATTGTCAGTGCTTCTCTGCTGTTCATAGGGTTTTCAATGGCAGATTGATTTTTGGGAGGGGGTTGCCAGGTCCTTCTCCCAAGCCTACAGCTTCTAGTGTTCCCAGGTGGTCTCCCATCCAAGTACTAACCAGGCCCAACCCTGCTTAGCTTCCAAGATCTGATGGGATGGGATGCCACAGGGCTACAGCTGCAGGTGGATAAAATGTAGCCATTCAAATACAACTTTGAGCTTTGAGTAGAGATGACGTGTGCCTGAAATCACTATGAATGTGTGGAGGTAGAAGTGACTAGACTTCATTCATTTTTACCCTTACTGAACACTCAGAATGGGCCAGGGACTGTGTATATTACTGAGGATACAAAAGTTAAACACCAAGACCTACCACCCATTGCTTCCAGTCTATCATGTAAGTAAGACAACACTAAAATAGGGGCATGACTGAGGCGAACAAGAAACCCTCAGAAGCACCAAGAAGAGGAGTTTCTTTCCCTATTATAAAATGTGAATTTCCTACTGTGTTGTTGTTGTTAGGTGCCATCGAGTTGATATTGGACTCATAGCGACCCTGTGTACAACAGGCCTAACACTATTGTGAGTGCTTCTCTGCTGTTCATAGGGTTTTCAATGGAGGGTTGATTTTTGGGAGTGGGTTGCTGGGTATGTCTCCCAAGCCTGCAGCACCTGGTATTCCCAGGCAGTCTCCCATCCAAGTACTAACCAGGCCCAACCCTGCTTAGCTTCTGAGATCTGACAGGATCAGATGCCACATGGCTATGGCTACAGGCTCCTACTGTGTAGATTTTGTTAATTTTTTACATATAACATAGAAGGACCCTGACTCAAAAATGAAATAAGTTTTTAGTGAGCTGGGGGTGGACCCCAGTGGTAAAGCACTTAGAAAGTATGTGCAAGGCTCTGGGTTCAACCCTCAGGTACTAGGGGAAAAAAAAGGAAATGCTACCAAGGGAAGAAGAGGCCAGAGAGAGACATGAAAGATGGAAGATCATGTGCAAAGATATAACCACATGAAACGTCATATGAAATAAGAGGACAAGCAAACATGTAAGCCAGAAATTGCTATATCCTGAGGCAGGCACTATATCACCATATCAAGGAGTTTGGGCTTTCTATGGAAAAATGATGTAATTCAGGTTTGAGTTTTGGAAAGGTATTCTGGCAGCAGTGTGAAGGATGGATGGAAGGAACACAATTTAGGAAACAGGAAAATAGGTTGGCAACAATGAGATATTAGAAATGGCAAAGGGGCAAGTATGAAAAAGCCTGATTAGGAGTCAGTCAGCATGAATGATGATTGGTCAGATCTGATGGAAGAGGAGAGAATCTAGAAGGAGCTCCAGACTTGATGACTAATTGATAATGGTATAATTTGCAGAGATAGAGAGCAAGGTGGTGGGCATGAAGGGTGGCAGGTCAGAAATGAGAGGCAATGGCCTCTGTTCTGTGCCTGTTGAGGAAGAATTGTCCTGGAGTCTTCTCTAATAAAAAGTTGGATATGAAGTCCTAGAAGCCTTAGCAAGAAAGTCTGGGATTGGGATCCATGATCTTGTGTTGATGGTTAAAGCCAAGGTGTTCATGAGATTGATCAGCATTAGATGAAAGGAGAGGAAGACCATAGACAAAGATTTGGGCTACCATCCCCTTTTGGGAAAAGCAAAAGAAAAGGTAAGTGTGATGGAAATCAGGAAATAGTAATTTGAGAGATATGAGGTTAACCATGAGAGAGAGGGGCCGGAAAATGTAGGGAGTTTCAATGAGGAGGAAGTGGCCAACACTGCACTCATCAGGCTAGAAGCTAGAGACAGATAAAAGAGAAAGCAAAGTCAAAATGTCTAACTTATGGAAGAGTGGATGTCTAAAGCTGAACCATATGCATGCATTGTGAATATTTTGTGCAGAAGAAAATATAAATGAAAAAGAAATGAGAGCTAGGAATGTAGCTCAATGGTAGAGCACTTGCCTAACATTTGTGAGGCCCTGAGTTCCATCCCCAGCACTGCAAAAACAAACAAACAAAGGAATGCAAGTATAATGGTGTCAGAAATGACACAGTATGAGATAGGTAGAGGAATATTTATAGAAACAAGACAATAAAATGCCAAGTGTATCATCAAGAGATTCATATTCCTTCAGGAAGTGAGAGGTGAGCAGGAGGTGGAAGAAGGAAAGAATGGAGGCAAGAGTAACATGTAATTGCAGAATAAATGACATACTAAAATAATTGGTGGGAATTTTGGAGGTTGATGCTTGAAAGAAGGAATGTTATATAACTAATGGAAACAAAATGAGACTAAGACTACACTAAGATTTGGAAGTGTTTTTAATGAATATTTTAAAATATGTATAATGTCATCCCAGGAAAAATTTGGAGAATATGTAGTTTTAAAGAATAAGTGATGCCTGCTAACATCACAAAAAGAAAAGGCATGCAATACCATCTATAAAATATTTGCGACAAAAAAATTGGAAACTGAATTAGATCACACCTCTAGATCCAACCTTCAGTTTACAGGAGGTAAGGCACATAGGAACAACTTAAACAATGGCGTGGAGAGGAAATTAGCAAAATTCAGACAATAGGAGACTCTGCAGGAAAATAACATGGTACTGTCCAAAAATTGTAAAGGCAAAAGAGGGAGGGAGAGAACTGTAGATTACCAGACTTGAGACACATCAACAAAATGCAAGGGTGCAAGTTTTAGGATCTTGATTTCATCAAAGCAGCTATAAAACCAATTCTATGGAACAGTTCAAGGAATGTGAACATAAATTATATATTTTATGACATTAAGGAATTATTTTAAAGCCTTTAAGTTATTATTTTTGAAGATTTCCTACCCTTTAGAGATGTATACTAAAATATTTATGGATGAAGCAAGGCTTTATGACACATGCCTATAATCCCAGCACTTGGAAGGCCAAGGCAGGAGGACCGAGCATGTTCAAGGACAGCCTGGACTCCTGCCTCAAAGGAAAAAAATGAAAAGAATTATGGATAAAGTATTATAACAGCTGGGATTTTCTTCAAAGTAATCCAGTTATAATAGGATAGAAATGAATGTGTTTATACATGAGAAGGGATTGACTGGGAGTTGATAATTGCTGAAACTGAATGAGGGTCGTAAAGATTCAGTGTACTGTTCTGTCTATTTTGTGTAGGTTTGAAAATTACCATAATGAAAAGTTTTTAACAATCAATAGTTTTTTTCAGTGTAAAATGGTGGATTAGAGGCAGCCTCCATATGTCATGGTGAAACAAAGGAGTTAGAATAGGAAGGAGTGGATGGCATTCTAAAGAGAGCTGAGAAGACACAAGGATTGAGCAGGACAAATCTCTAGCCATGTCTCCCTGGTGGGAAGGGGAACCAAAGCCCTAACCCCAAAACATAGCCCTGGTTGGTAGACTGTCAGTCCTACAGGACGAGCCTACAGTCTGTGAGGACCTAGAATCCATTCAGGGGATTTGGTGAGACAATGGCTTTTCTTGACTGGGGTCAAGGGAGTCAGCATCAGAGAAGAGATTCATTTTGCCATCTCCATATCTTAGAAGGTTATCAATAGCGCCATCTTGAGAGGGAACCTATTGTGTGAGACTGAGCTATTCTGGGGATTTGAAAACAAAGAATAATCACTGGTCATGGTGTCTGGGTGTGACTTGATACTACTGCAGTGTGTGACACAGGTGTGGTAGGCCATGCAGAAAGGGGGAAGGTAGGACACTGACACACTGAGAAGTTTGGGCCCCAGGAGGCTCAGGCAAGGTGAACAGCAGCCCCACACTCTAGGGAGAGGAGATGACTCCATCTCCTGAGGAGTACCTCGGAGACTGGCAACTCTGAATCAAGGTCAGATAAAAGACTCCATCTTCAACTGACTACCACCTCCAACTAACAGACTCCAATATTAAGGACACAGGAACAAACCACTCCAATACTTTATTTTTTTCTTTTTTTCTGCTGTGCTTGGGATCAAACCCAGAGCTTTGTATAGGGCAAGTGTTGTATCACTGTGCAGTACTCCCAGCCCTTTTTTTATTTTGGTTTGGAGACAGGGTCTCATTGAATTGCATAAGCTGCTTCTGGCCTGAGGCTGAAGATCCTCCCGTCTCAGCCTCCTGAGATGCTGAGATTGCTGGTATATTCCAAAATGGCTGGCTCTTTTTATTTTTTAATTTAAATTTGTTTTCTCTTTTTATCATTATTTTTGTTTTCCTCATTTCCCTTTATTCTAATGTAGTTTTTGTACCTTTTTAATTTATTTTTTTTTATCTTTTTGCTGCCTGTACATCTCTCTTTCTCTATTGATTGTACTTTTGGTATCATTTTATTTATTTATCTACACAAGAAATCTCTTAAGCTTTTTACTTATTATTACTCTTCTTTTGTTTATGCATATTTTCTTAATAGTGCAATTGCGTTTTTAAATTTTGTTTTATTTTTTCTCTTTTTCTCTTTTTCTCTTTTCTCTCTCCTTAACATTAATTTCCTTTCTGGATCTTCTTTTTTCCTTTCATTTACTTTAGCCCTTTCTGCTTCCTTCTTTCTCTTCTTTCTCTGCACCCTTTTATTTTCATAAAATTACTGTTTCTACTTTTACCTTAAATACTTTTAAACCTTATAGTATATATTATTGTTACCATTTTTTGTTCTATGGACATTAGTGGTGTAGTTGGTTTTAACTGATTTAAGTCTATTTCTATATCTAATTTGGTTGGGTATTGTATCTGTTACAGTGGTTTGTCTTCTCCTCTGGGAGTGGCACTGGGGATTGAGATGTTAATTGAAACAGGAAGAGAGCTAGGCATGGTGGCTCATGCTTGTAATCCCAGCTACTTGGGAGGCAGAGGCAGGAGGATCACAAGTTCAAGGCCAAAAGTAACTTGTGTAACTTAGTGAGACCCTGTCTTAAGATGAGAAATGAAAAATGGCTGGGGGTGCATATGTGAGGCCCTAGGTTCAATCTCAAAATACCACACACACACAACAAGACAAAACCGAAAAAAAAAAAAAAGCAGAAAGAGATATCCATCCCAACAGATACACAAATCACAAAACAGAAATACAAGAAACATGAAGAAGCAAGGTAACATGTCCCTTCCAGAAGACCATAATTCTTTAGTGAACCCAAGAATAGCAATATGGTTGATAATTCAGACAAAACATTCAAAAACCTACTTGTAAAAATGATTAATGATTTCAAAAAGGACACAAATGAGCAGATGAATGAAATAAAGAAATCAACACAGGACCTAAGTCAGAAAGTCATATGTAGAAGACAAAGTCAGCAAAATGAATGAGAAATCCAGCAAGTAAATTGAGATTTTTGAAAACAAACAAACAAATAGAAATGTTGGAAATGAAGAACTCAATAAATCAAATAAAAACACAGTGGAAAGCATCATCAGTAGACTAGATCCAGCAGAATATAGAATATCAGGGAGGGAGGCAAAATTGAAGAAATGCTACATTCAGATTCAACAAAGAAAAAAAATAAGAGAACATGACCAGAACTTCCAAGAACTATGGAACATGATCAAGAGACCAAATCTAAGAATCCAGAGAGTAGAAGAGAATCTGAGATAAAAACTAAAGGCACAGAAAAACTATTCAGAGTCTGAGGAAATAAATGGACACCCAACCACAAAAGGGACTCAGAACCCCAAATAGACACAACCAGAAAAGAACTTCCCCACAACACATTATAGTTAAAATGCCTAGACTACAAAATAAAGAAATGATATTAAAAATTGCAAGAGAAAAAAAACATCAATTCACATACAAAGGCAAACCCATCAGAATAAAGTTAGACCTCTCATCTAAAGCCCTAAAATCCAAGTGAGCAGAGAATAATATATTTTAAGCCCTAAAGTAATTAAGTGCCAGCCAAGATTATTATATACAGCAAAGTTACCACTTAGAATCAATGGAGAAATAAAGAATTTCTAAGACAAGTGCACACTAAAGCAATCCATGGTCACTAAGCCAGCATTACAAAAGCGATTTAAGGAGTCAGATTATCCTTATTTGCAGATGATATGATCTTATACTTAAAAGACCTAAAGACTACACCAGAAAACTCTTAGAGCTGATAAACAGTTTCATCAAAGTAGCAGAATACAAAATCAACACACACAAATCAATTGCTTTTCTATATACCAATATCAACCAGGCTGAGAAAAGAAATCTGGAAAATAATTCTATTTGAAATAGCTTCAAAAAGAATAAAATATCTAGGGATAAACCTAACCAAGGAGGTGAAAGACCTCTACAATGAAAACTTTAAGAAACTGAAGAAAGAAATCAAAGAAAATCCTAGAAGAGGAGGAGACCACCTATGCTCATGGATTGGAAGAACTAATATTGTGGAAAAGACTACATTACTGAAAGCAATGTACAGATTTAATGCAATCCCCATCAAAATCTCAATGACATTCTTCACATAAATAGAAAAAAGTCATAAAATTCATATGGAAGCGCCAAAGAACATGGATCACTAAATCATCCTGAGCAAGAAGAGCAATGCATGGAGGTATCACAATACTTGATTTCAAATTATACTACACAGCCATAGTAATAAAAACTATGTGATACTGACACAAAGACATGTAGACCAATGGAATAGAATAGAGCACATACAAATAAACTCATGCAGCTACAGTCCTCTGATGTTTGACAAAGGTGCCAAAAATATAAGTTGGAGACAGGATAGTCTCTACAAACACTGGTGCTGGGAGAACTGGATATCTTCATTACAAAACTGAAACTAGATCCTGCTGTTTCACCTTGTATCAAAATCAGTTCAAAATGGATCAGTGACCTTACTGTAATACCTAAAACTTTGTAATTGCTAGAGGAAAACAAAGGGGAAACACTTCAAGACGTAGGCATAGGCAAGGACTTTCTGAAAAGGATCCTGATAGTGCAGAAAACAATAGCATGAATTGATAAATGGGATTACATGAAATTAAAAAGCTATGGCATAGCAAAAGAGACAATTATCAGAGTGAAGAGAAAGCCTACAAAATGGGGGTAAAACTTTGCCAGCTATACAATGAGAAGTGGATTAATATCTAGAATACATGAACAGTTCCAAAAATTAAACACCAAAAAAAGAAAGTATCCAATTGAAAAATGAGCAAATGAACTGAACAGAGTTCTCAAAAGAAAAAATACAAATTGCCAATTGAGTAGACAGTTCTCAAATGAAGAGGTCCATAAAGCCATGAAACACATGAAAAATGCTCAACATCCCTAGCCATTAGGGAAATGCAAATAAAAACAACTCTGAGATTTCACCTTACACCAGTAAGAATGGCCAAGATCAATAAAACAAACAACAACAAATGTGGCGAGGTTGCGGGGAAAAGGGAACACTTCTACATTGCTGGTGGAGCTGTAAATTGGTACAACCACTATGGAAATCAATATGGAGGTACCTCAAAAAACTAAAAATAGATCTACCATATGACCCAGCTATAACACTATTGGGAATTTACCCAAAAGGAGATGAGTCATCATACCACTGAGACACCTGCATCTCCATGTTCAATGCAGCGCTTTTCACAATAGCAAGGATATGGAATCAACCAAAGTGCCCTTCAACAGAAGAATGTATAAAAAAAAACTATGGTACATATACACAATGGAATATTACTCAGCAATCAAGAAAAATGAAATAAGGACATTCGTAGCAAAATGGATGGAATTAGAGAAAATTATTTTAAGTGAACGAACACAAGCTCAGAAAGCCTTATTCTGGACGTTAGCCACTTGACTTTGGGTCACCCTACTCATCTGGATGAGTCCTAAAAATTTTATGGGTACCATAGGCAACTTCTGGACTTTCCAGCACAGAACCTTATGGGCCTCAGGTCTACTCAAGGTAGAGTGGTACAAAACATATATCTTGTGCTTGCCCCACAGTTGTCCAAAGTTTAGGCCAGATCTCTAATGAATGTGGACCATAAGGCCATGACCATATCTCAGTACTTCCATCTCAACTGACCATGGGCTACATATATAAGCTTTTATCTACCACTGTACAACATGTGGACTTATCTTCTGACCCAAAGGTAGGCATATATTCAAACTTAATACAAGTCCTTTTGACTGAGCTAATACCTACAGAGCTGTAGAAAGAAAAAGAGAGGTTATGCCCTCTAAGGAGACTGAGACCCTGTTCCAAATCTGGTTCTGCCTCCTCTCAGGAGTGGGATCCTCAGTAGGTGCCTTCAAACAAGAAATCTACCTGCCACAGGGAATACATGAGATAATTCTGATAAGGCACCTGGTCCACAGCAGTTATGATCATCTACTTTAGCTATTGTTAAAATCGCTGTGCAAAACAAACCTTACATGGTCTTATAGTGCATGCAAATAAGCTTCTAGGGAACATGTTTTTCTGAGCTAATTTCTATTTTTCTCCTTCACTGTCCAGCTCTCTACCCTTTTCCGTCCTTTTCTCATTATTACCAATTAGACACAGTTTTCACCAACATGTTTTCTAGCAAATGCTTCCTCCCTTGAATACAATTCCAAATTAAGGCCTACCTTAGGTGACCCCTCTGTCCCTACTGCATCTTTGCAAGTCTGTTCCCAAACAGCTCTAAGTTAGACCTTCAGTATAGACAGTCACGCAAGGAGAAAGCACACTAGCTTACCTGTAGATTTCCCCAAGGATGCTGGGAAGGAGGAAAAGACAGTGCAAGGCATTAGACTGGCAGTGAGGAGCCTTGGAGGTCATAGTCCTAAATGTACCACTTAGTTGTATAACTGTGTGTCCATTGCCCTCGATTTATTCACTGGTGGACTAGAGCTGACAATGGCTATTTTGCTTAGCTTGGGGACCTCTCCCACAGAGTTGTTATAAAGATCCAATATAGTATGCAAGTGTAGTAGACATAGTAACTTGTGTTATGAGAGATAATTTGGAGGGTTATATGGCCAAAGTTTTAATCTACTTTTTAAATTATATTTGAAACTTTTTACTTATTTTTATGTGTATTAGCAACAATTGTAAGCCCGGCATGGGGGTGCATGCCTGTAATCCCAGCAACTCAGGGGACAGAGGCAGGAGGATCGCAAATTCAAGACCAGAGGCAGTCTATGCAATTTAGCGAGACCCTGTCTCAAAAAGTCTCAAAAAGTATAAAAAAAAAATGGGCTGGGGGTGCAGCTCAGTGGTCCAGCACTTGCAAAGCACACAAGTGTGAGGTCCTGGTTTCAATCCCAAGTACAGTAAAAAAAAAAACAAAAAACAAAAAAAACCAGCAATTGTAATACAACTCACCTATAGAACTCATGATATCATGGATACAATTGCTCAGAAAGAGACAAGGGAAAATCAAGAAGCAATAACAACTACATGTGGGTGTGGAAAATGTATGATGACAGAAAAGACAGGCAGTGTCCTCATAGTGTATGGTACTATACAATGACAGAATAAATAAGCCCCTGCAGATTTTAGGGGAATTGAACAAAAAATATCCTTATTCCTCCTCTCTAGGCCCCCAATTTCCTCATCAGCAGGATTCAACAAATGGTTGTGGATGTCCTCCAGGTAGCAGGCACTTGCCTGGGGTATAAGAGTACAACAGACAAAACAAAATCCCTCCCTCTTGGCGCTCACATCCAGGTAGAGAAGCTTATCTAAATCCACAAAATGGTTATACAGATCAGACCAGATGAGGTACAAAGAAAGCTTTTGAAAATTGTAAGCGCTTTATCAATGTCTGGTACTGTTGTAGTGAGATGCCAGAGACAGGAATGAGGAACTGAATTGAGGCTATCTAAAAAATGTCTTTTCCAGTGTAGAGAAATGCACTAGTGTGGGCAAATGTAAATCGTTTTTGTTTCTGTTGGGTTTTCCTCTGGGATAAATTCCTAGAGAATGTTTCCTAAACGTTTGCACAGTGAAAGGACTTATCCGAAATATCTGCATCTGGAGAGACATGCTCTCCAGGGGTAACGGCAAATGTGGATCTAACAAGTTTCATATTAGTATCATGTGTTAAAGCCTCCGAGGATTCAACCCAGCTTGAATTAATCTAACCATAAAATTATTTTTCTAAATCAAATCCTCTTCTGAAATCCAAATAAGTACAGCCTAACTGATTTTCCTTCATTACCTAATCTTTAAGCTCTGTTCAAAAAAATTAGCAAGTTTCCCTGGATTCTTTCTCTTTTTAAAACCCCAAAGTAACTTATTTCTTTACTGGTTTCTGTTGCACTCTGCCTGCATTTGTTGGATTCTTCCTATCAACTCAAAAGTTGGCTACTTGAGGGCATTTCAAGGGCTAGCTATTCTACTTGGGAAATTACTGCTCAAGTGAATTTACAAAATAATACCCTAGTGGATTGGAAGAGTTAAAACAAGTTTCCAAAACAGTGTAATTTCCAATCAGGGAATAGTTTGTGAGCTGGGAGCATGTGTCAAAGCATGGGTTCATAACAAAATAATTGTTGAACAAAGAATAAATCCCAAATGCAAGAGGAAAGATGTATTAACCAGGTCTGCAAATGAGACAAGTCTGCATAACTTCGTCTTTCAGACCCTCTGCAAGTGAATAACTGAAGATAATGATCCATTGCTCCTATAGTGCATCACATGCTTGGGCCTGTGTTCTGACATTTGGTGTTGTTACTTGGAATGAAGGTACGATTGTTTTGCTGAAAGATGCAAATTTGAATATTCATCTAACTTCATCAGTTTTTACCAATGTCTTTAGCAGATTTGTGAATTGTACTTCTTTTTATAGGCTTAATCTCCACCCATTTACCCCTCCAGAAAGCTTAAGATTTTCTATTTTGATTAAAATAGAAGGTACACAAAAATATTTGCTAAACTTGCCTACCTGGCATGAAATGCAAAGTCTGTAAATGTCAATCATGATGTCGGAATATAAAGTGATGTTTTAAAATAAAGCTCCCAGAACTTAGAAACACAAAGGAATGTTGTCTCTTTTCAGCACATTCTCATTGGGAGGTCAATATACTTACTCTAATTGTGTTGTTTTTCCTCTAAACATTTGGAACTCTTCTTGCAGAATGGTCTTTAGAGCTTGCAGAGCAGAGTCCCATTCTGTGCCAAGTCTTCCTCCTTTGGGGTAGGGAGGGGGAGGGGAGCCCGTAGAAGAGAGTGAATGTAATGATTTCTGAAAAGAGCAGAAAGTCATCCAGAGGCCAATCGGTTAAAGAGTCTAAGTATAACCATTTGGGGTTTAAAAAGAAAAAGAGGAGGAAGAAAAGGAGGAGGGGGGAGAAGGAAGAAAAAGAAGAGAAGAGAGAAAAGAAAAGAAAGCAGAAAGGTTGTCTATAAAGTGTGATGCCTGGCTTTGTCATATGTCCTATGACCTGACTCCTTGAAAGCAGTCTTCTAAGAGCCTTCCCAAGCAGAGTTGGCCCATGACCAGCATTTTCTGAATAAGCATAGAGAATCTCCTGAAGGGGCTTCTTTTGATATAGCACTTCAAACACATTTCCTATTAGATGTGGAATACTTGGCTCACAAACCAGAATGATCATGTAGAAAGGACCAATCACTTGATCTGAAATCAAGATAAAGACCCTTAAGTAAACAGAATCTCTTGGTGTCATTGAGAAAAAAAGGACTTTGCTGTGAATGTGCTCCTTGTTCTTCTCCCATGGAAACTCATTTAGGATTCAACCATTGTCTGTGGTCTACTGTAAAGGCAGTAGTATAGGGAAATGTGAAATATGAGAGATTTTGCCCATTTCCAAAATGCACTCCCTTCCCCTCACCAGAAAGTTTAGGGACATAGCTAAAAATTATCAACCATCTCCTTCTAAGTGTTCAACTTATCAATATATTTAAATCATTTTCTATACAAGTAACATATGTCATCTATTTAAATAAATATTTCATATTTCATAAAAGATATATTACTGTAGACACACTTTTCCTCTGTCATGATCAATTGTATTTCAGAACATAGCATTTAGAAAGCTGTTTTCACTCACTTCTTGCCGGTGCCTGTCTCAGCATCCACTAGGCAACCATTTACTATAATACTTTTAAAGAAGATCTTTCAAAGGCTTGTTCACAGCATCACTCATCCAGAAAGCATGAGGCCATCCACCCAGTGAAAGAGTAATTAAATATTTATTAGAGTTCACCAATTCTACTTGTAAACATCAGAAACTAACATTGGTTGAGGGTGTTTCAGGATGTCTCTTCTCTGAAAAGAACTTTGCTATTCAAAATAAAATAGTAAAAGAAAACACCTATTGGTGGAGTCTATAAAAGTGAAATGCTTCCCTCTTTCCAAGAAATGATATTTTTGGGAAAAACTTACGTGAGACTTGAGTACACATAGAGTTAATGATGTGCTCTACCATCTCACAAAACAGAACATCTTTCGGTGTTTTCCCTTCTGGTAAAACAGTTAAAAATCAGTCACCAGCAGAAGTCAAAATCCACAGGAAAAAATTTGATAGACAGGGAGTATAAGGAACAGAGAACAGAATATGTTTGATTTTCTTTTGATGTACAATAGGAGAAAAAGAAAACACAGTACAACTGTTTGCCCCCAGAGATGGGAACATATGCACTGGATTATAAAACAAATGCCAAAAACTTCTACATATTTGCATGTGAAAAATAAAATAGAAAATAGCTGAAGGAGAAGGGGATCCAGTAAGTAAGCCAGAGGGGCAGGAGTCAACTTAGTTAAATAGTACTGCCACTTATACCAGGCCACCATCAAGAGTTTGGCTTTGGGTTTTCAAAATATTTTTGGCATTAGGTTCTTGCACACCATCTTGTTTTGATGCCAATCCCCCTACATAAACTCTCACTATATTTCACATTGTGGTTGAACCTAATGTTCTGATCCTGGCTGGGCCCCCAGCTTTTATAAGGCCTTGGTGGCCTATCTCCTGTGTTCAAAGTGGTTCCTGGTGTTGACTCTTTCACAGAGACAGCAGCATTCCATCAGCCTGGCAGGCTTCCCACTGTTGACAGCAGCTTGCTGGCCTCTGCATTTGAATTTGAAGACAAAGAAACAAAGGCCTTTTGGTGGGGGTGAGAGTGGGGGTGAGTGGAGAACCCTGATTGTAAATTTCTTCTCCTCTTCTACTTTGCAGGAGTGATGGCCTGCTGACCTGGCTTAGTGCACTGAATTAGTCAGAGTTTTGAAGAGAAACAGAATCAACAGAACCGACATATAAAGAGATTTATTATGAGGTACTGGCACAAAATTATGCAGACTGAGCAGTCCCAGGATATGCTATCTGCAGACTGGAGGCCCAGGAAAGTGGACAGGAGAGTTTGAAAGTCTGAGGGCCAGGTATAGTAGATTCTAGTCCTGACCTGAAGAGGTGAGCACCAAGAGTGCTGAGGGCAGAAGATTGACAGCTGAGATCAATCATGCAGGCAGACAGAGAGCAAATTCAAACTTCCTCTGCCTTCCTCTTCTAGGCAGGCCCTCAAAGCCTGGATAATACCCTCCACATCTCTTTCACTCAGTCTAAGTGTTAATCTTTTTTAGAAACACACTCACAGACACACCCAGAAATAATGGTAACCACCTATCTGGGCATCCATAGTCTAGTCAAGATGACACATAAAATTGACCATCACCTGTACCCTGATATGTAGCCATCTGCTTTGTGATTTCCTCTTCCTAATTCTGCAAGCACGTTTCCTCATACTTGTGGACATGTATCTGCATGATTGGGACAAAATATATCCTTTTCAAAAAGCTGTTGTGCATAAGTAGCCTTTTTAAATTTTTCCATATTTTTTATTCCTTTCATAGTATATCACTGGCCAGAAATATTGAGACTCATGGATTTAAAAATGTCGTAAGTCAAAATTCCTTTTGTTGATGTTGTTGTTGATAGGTGCAGTCGAGTCAGTATCTAATTCATAGCGACCTTCATAGGGTTTTCAATGGCAGACTGTTTCGGGATTGCCTTGGGAGTGGATTGCCAGGCTCTTCTCCCATTTTTGCGGTGTTGGGAATTGAACTCGGGACCTCAGAGACTGCAGCGCAGTGCTCTACCAACTGAGCTAAATCCCAGCCTAAAATTCCTTTTAGTCCCAGTAAAATGAGTTTGTGTGTATCTTCTTGAGCCCAAGGAGACAATGGATAGTGGTGGACAAAGCTGGCTGAGAAATGAGTTCAACCATGCTCTCATTCTACTTTTCCTGCTTATTTCTGGACTGTGGGCAAGTCAAATAATCCCTCTTGTCTTTCTGTCATGCATCCATGAAATAAGAGTTGATTCATTCACTTCTCGGGCTGTCAGGTTGGAACATACCACATTTCCAAATAACAGTGCCTGCTGAATACCGAGCACTTTCTTTGAACCAGACAGTGTGGGGATGAGTAAGGGTCAGGTCTTTTAATTGTGTCATCAAACTTGGAAGGTGATGACTGTGACTTTCAGGTAAAGAATCTGACGCTCAACTAGTTAAGCCACTGTCTAGGAAAGCCATCTTTCCTTTGGCTGGATTCTAATTAATGGGCTAATTCATTTATAAAGATTTAAAAGGGAGATTCCACAACATCCAGGGACAGAGATCTGCTGAAGGGCTTTTCAATATGCCTGTTCTTTTCCTTTCTTAGTCTTTTAGAGTCCTCAGGTAGCTAAAATTGAGTTATTAAAATTCTTCTTGGGCTGGGCACAGTGGTGCATACCTGTAATCCTAGTGACTTGGGAGGCAGAGGCAGAAGGATTGCAAGTTTGAAGCCAAAGGCAGCCTGAGTAACTTAGCAAGACCATGTTTCAAAATAAAAAGTAAAAAAATGGGCTGAGGGGGCAGTCCAAGGGTAGAGCACTTGCAAAGTTTGTGTGAGGCCCTTGGTTGAACTCCAAGTATTTCAATAAATAAATAACTCCTTTCTTCATGCCCATTACCAACATTAGTCCATGGAAGTCCCCTCTTCATATTCTCATATTCTTCACTTTATTCTCTCTTCATATATGCACTCTAGCTATACTGTATTTTATGTCTTTTAATCTATCTTCCCAGTGTTTATTTAGACATGGGTACAGGTGCCCCTCAACTTATGATTAGCATACGTACAGATACACCTATTGTAATTTGAAAATACCAAAAGTCAAAGATGCATTTAATATACCTAACCTACAGAATTTTTGTGGCTTAGCCACATAGTACACTATAGAGAGTCACTTTTTCCCCTTCTGATCCCAGGGTTGACTGGGAGCTCAGGTTTGGTGCCTCTATCCCGCATCTTGAGAGAGGATCATACTATATATCACAAGCCTGAGAAAAGCACAAAATTCAAAATTCAAAGTTTCCACAGAATTTCCACAGAAAATTCAATGGTTTCCACAGAATGTATCTCTTTTGCACCATTGTAAAGCCCTCTGTTTCCTTGAAAAATAATATCGTTTTTGTCCTAGTGGGTTTTATTTACATAAATGCTACTGAGATTTGAATCTCATCCTTTCTCTTCTTTTCTTACTCAACACCCTATTTTGAGATCCATCCAAGCTGCTGTGTGAAATCTTGTTCATTATGTGTATTGGTCTCATAGGATTCCCCGTACCATATCACATGTTTTCCTTACTGACTTTCCTTATTAGCAAATATGTAGATTACCTCCACATCCTTGCCAGCAAAAACAAGCCGGGATGAGAGTCCTCTCCCTTGTCTTTACATCCATCAATATTGAGTTTCTTAATATGCACCATATTTATATATGACCATAAGTAATACTGTATATGCCTTCTTAATTTCACTAAATACAGCCAGGTTGTTCTCCTAAAAGGTTGTATGTCTTTAAACTTGCTTCATTGCTGTGTATATTGTGACTCTGTATTTTCCCTAATGCTTGTTATTTTCTGACTTTGTGATTTTTACCATTCTCTATATTGAGTATAGGGCTGTCATCCCAGTGACTTGAGAAGCAGAGGAAGGAGGATCCCCAAGATCAGAGGCAGCCTGTGTTACTTAGCAAGACCCTGACTCAAAATAAAAAATAAAAAATGGGCTGACGGTGCAGCCCAGTAGCAGGGAACTTGTAGACTAAGTGCTAGGTTCTGGGTTTAACACCCAAGTACCTTTAAAAAAAATCTTGTGTTTTCTTTAGTTAGTGTTTATATGCTTTATGGTTTTTGTTGCTGCTATGAATGGTGCCTTGTAACATATTTTCTACTGGAATATTTCTCACTTATAGCCTGACTGCTGAGTTTTGTATATTTTTATATTCAACAAATTTGTACTTTATTAGCTTTAATTGCTTACTGATTTTCTTAGGTTTCCTATGCTTTTGATCATGGTATTGTTAACTGCAAATCATAACAATTTGGTTTCCTTCCTTCCTGGTCTTAATGCATTAACCAGGACTTCCTGTGCTTTGCTCAAGAATGGCAGTGACAGCAAGGCATACATGCCTTTCTCCTTAACTTGAAAGGAAATTGCGTGTAAAGATTTAAAATTAATTTGATGATTATAATAGGTCATTTTCACCAGTTAGGATTTTGACTTTCATGTTCAGAAGCGAAACTGGTCCATGGATAATTTGTGTCTTTTTGTATTAGATTTGGTATCAAGATCATACAAGCCTCATAAAATGAGGCTACTCTTTCTTTATTCTTCATGTTTGTGTGAGGCAGAGAGTTGCATGGTAAAATGGCCAGTCCTTCAGGTTCCCCCACAAAAATAAATGGTCCCCATTTATTGGGCCCAAGGCATCAACTCCTCTTTATTTCATCCCTTTAATCTAAGAAATCTTACTAGTGGCATCTTCATAAAATACCTCAAATCCAGCCAAATACATTTCTCCATTACCACTTCCACCTTCCTCCAAGCCACCATAGTGTCTGAACCATATCACAATCTCATAACCAGGTTTCTTAGTTTTGTTTTACCTCTTTACAGCTCATTCTCAATAGTAGCCAGCATCCATTTAAAGCATAAGTCAGATCACATGACTAATATTTCCTCCTATCCAACCCATTGGTGGGGAAGGGATTTCTGCTGTAAGATCATGAGTGTGCAGATGGTACTCACAGCCAGGGGAGGAGTACACAGCATGCTACATAAAGCCACACAAAGAAACAGGTGAAGCATCAGGTGCCACAGAAGGCAAGATTTATAGTATTAAGTGGATGTGGTATCCCCTAGCTCCCACAGGAGGCTATGATTTGTTGTTTGAATAATTCCATGGGCTTTGAGAGAATGGAAACCAACTTCTCAGGGATAAGCAGGAACTGCACCTTGTCCATTTCATAAGGTATCTTTTCTGTGGGGAGCAGAACCTGTAGATGGAGAAGAACTTGTGGATGAGCCTGTTGAGACCTTCTACTTTCCTCCAGATGTTGAGGCAACACATAGTATTGGGTCTCAAAGTTAGCTTTGATACTCCCCCTAGTTAAAGCTTTCCAGTGTAACTACAAGGCCCTTCACTGGCTTGATGTTATCTTTCTGGTTTGATGTCTCCTCCCCCAAATACTATACTCTAGTTACACCAGATAGCTTGTTCTCATTCAAGTAACATCAACCATGTTTTCATCTCTGTCTTTAGGCTCTTGATTTAGGCTCTTGATAGATTTTTCCTCTGTCTTGAGCCCTTTTCTTCTAAATAGCTTCATAGTTTACTTTCTCACTTTCTTCAGAAATCTGATCACTTTCTCAATATATAAGTGGCACTCAACATCATAAAGGCCATCTATAACAAACCTATAGCCAACATCATATTAAATGGGGAAAAATTGAAAGCATTCCTTCTAAACTCAGGAACAAGATAAGGGTGCCCACTCTCTCCTCTCTTAATTAATACTATGATTAAAGTCCTAGCCAGAGTAATCAAGCAAGAGAAACAAAGGAATACAAATAGTGAAAGAAGAGGTTAAACTATCCTTATTTGCAGATGTCATGATCCCACAAATAAAAGACACTAAAAATTCCACTAGAAAACTCATAGAACTAATTGGATCCTTCAGCAAAGTAATAGGATACAAACTTAACACTCAAAAATCAGTAGCCTTCCTTTACACCAATAGTGAACAGGAAGAGAAGGAAATGAAGACAATAATCCCATTCACAATTGCCCACCCCAAATTTAAGTATTTAGAAATCAGTCTAACCAAAGACCTTAAGACCTTTACAATGCAAACTTCAAAACATTAAAGAAATAAATAGCAAAAAAGTATTAGAAGATGGAAGGACCTCCCTTGCTCATTAATACAGTGAAGAATTAATACAGTGAAAATGGCTATACTACCAAAAGTGATTTAAAGAGTTAATACACTCCCCATCAAAATTCCAATGACAGACTTTGCAGAAATAGAAAAAACAATCCTAAAGTTCATACAGAAGCACAAAAGACCACATATAGCCAAAACAATCCTAAACAGCAAAAACAGTGCAGTAAGTATCACAATACCTGACTTCAAGCTACATTACAGGGCCATAGTGGCAAAACCAGCTGGATACTGGCACAAAAGTAGGAATGAAGATCAATGGAACAGAATTGAAGACCTAGAGATACATCCACACAACTACATCAACCTGATCTTTGACAAAGGGGCTAAGGATGTTCATTGGTGAAAAGATAGCCTCTTCAACAAATGGTGTTGGGAAAATTGGATGTCCATTTGCAGAAGAAAGAAAATAGAACCATATCTCTCAATCTGTACAAGAGTCAACTCAAAATGGACCAGAGACCTCAACATAAAACTGGAAACCTTAAAACTACTAGAAAAAAAGATAGGGAACACATTCCAACACATGAGCATTGGCAAGCATTTCCTTAACAAGGCTGCAATTGCCCAGGAAATTGCACTAAGAATTGACAAGTGGGATGGAGGAGCTCACAGAATGGGAGAAAATCTTTGCATCCAAATATCTGACAGAGGACTAATTTCTAGAATATACAAAGAACTTAAGAAGTCAAACACCAAAATAACAACCTAATAAATATGTGAGCAATGAAACTATACAGATAGTTCTTAAAAGGAGAAATATGAATGGCCAATAAGCACATAAAAATGCTCAATATCCCTGTCCATTAGGGAAATGCAAATCAAAATAACTCTGAGAGTTTCCATATCACTCTAATAAGAATGGCCAAGATTAACAAAACAAATAATAACAAACTCTGGCCATGATGCAGAGAAAATGGAACACTTTTACACTGCTGGTGGGACTGTAAATTACTTCAGCCACTTTGGAAATCAATATGGAGGTGTCTTAGAAAACTAAGAATAGAACTGCCATATGACCCAGCTATACCACTCCTGGGAATAAACCCAAAGGAAGATAAGCCATCATACTTCAAGGACATCTGTACTTCCATATTTAATACAGCATGCTTCACAATTATAAGGGTATGGAATCAACCAAGATGTCCATCAATAGAAGAGTGGATTAAAAAATTGTATATATACACAATGGAATCTTACTCAGCCATACAAAAGAATGAAATTATGTCATTTTCAGAAAAATGGATGGAACTGGAGAATATAATTTTAAGCAAAGTAACCAGACTCAAAAAGAGAAATACTATATGTTCTCACTCATATATGGGAGCTAAATCTAACATAAAGGAAGAAAAAGTATATATATTTAGGTATGTAAAAATGAACATTCATACCTATCTAAGAATGGAAAATACAAGCAGATCAGAAAGAGTAGGGGAAAGAATCAGTAGGTGGGAGTGGAGGTTGGAGAAAGGAGGAGTGGGAGGGGAAATAATGTAGAAGGGTAAAGAGGAAGAGGAAAATCTCAAAATATAGAATAAAACTATATGAATACATGGAAACAAGGGGGAGAAGAAAAAATCAATGAGAATATAACTCATGATTGGATATGATTTTCACTGCATATTAAAATTCCTACTTTTTTCTTCTCTTGTATTTTATAAAATATGTAAGATGATAAATGTGTAAGCAAAAATGATTCAATAGCTGCATAATGGATATGCAAAATGACTTATTACTCTCTACCTCACCATTTATAAATAAAATAAGTAGCATAATTTTGCATGTTTTCAAACTTTATGTAAATAGCATCTTGCTATTGCTTTTCTCCTTCATTATTTTGATATTCATCCAGATTGCTACACTTAGCTCTGTTCCATCCATTTTATGTTCTGTATTTATTTCATCCTATGAAAACAGCACTATTTATTCATCTCATCTCTTATGGTAGGACATTTAAGTTATTTCCAAGTTCCTTGCTATTACAAACAATGCTTCAATGCATACAATAGCTTTGACAGGATTGCTTGTGAACATATATTTTTCTCTAGAGCATATTTTAAAATGTGCAACTTCTGGTCAAAGGGTGAAAGAGACTTGCTGGGAGCTGGCCTCCAGAGAGAGCGAAGAGAATCTCATATGCAATCTTCCTCCTGCTGAATAGCACAGAAACTACTAGAAGAGCTAAGAGGCTCTGAGACCTGAAAAGCACAGTGGCATAAGTGAGTATAAACATTTGCCTCCATGGTTCATAGGAGCCTCTACTGTCTAAGAGAAGGACCATTTCTGGATACTTCTGCCATGAGCCACCATGTGTGAAGTATCTGTTGCCACAGTAGGAACTGTAGCAAGATGCTGCCACTGAGAAGGAGGAGCCTCTAGGACAGTCCTTGGGGGAGCCTTAACTCGTGGATATGTTTGGCTTTTTCCTTCCACCTTAAATGACTCACTTCTTACCTTCAGGGAAGACAGACTTGGTCTTTGTCAACAGCCTTCACTGAGTTAAGAGAATAATAACTTCCTGTGGGAAGACTTGGTAAGAATTGGATGCCTACAAACTGTGGAAAGAAACACAAAACAGCTTCAGAGCTTCTGAATTAGAGCCTTGCTTTCTGATTCCTGGTGGAGGGCATTGCCAAGGAAAAGATGGCTTCCTTGGTACATCCCTGGTGGCACAGCAGAGAGGTACAGCTCAGCTTGGCTGCCTAGCCTGAGGAGTTCCCCTAGTTGGATCCTCTACTTGGGCTAAGCTGGGTCCTTGGTTTCATCACAGAAAAGAAGTTCAGGACGAGTCCATAAGAGTGAAGCAAGGTTGTAGAGTTTATTAAATCCATACCTTAAAACACATGTGGGCCTTCAGAGAGAGGTAAGCATCCAAGACAAGGATGTGGGCTTCCCAGGAAAGCCAAAAAGAAAAAGACCCTGGGCACGTGTTCTCTCTAGTTTCCTTTAACCTATGGCATGCCCCATATGATGTCAGCCCTGGGTTCCCAGCTCTCGTCGCTCAGTGTGGCATGAGCCTCAAGCACCTGTCATGGGCTAGGGAGATGCCAAGAAGGTCAAAAGAAGTTCTATTGTTTAGGTTTAGGAAAGAAGTCGTGAG